>CABFPE010000001.1:4138377-4157024 GCA_900660155.1 Hofstenia miamia
TGGTATACCTTCTTTCCTTCACTCTCAGTTCTTATCTTCCTTAACTCCTTAGTGACCTCCAGTATTGACCCTCTAGGTTGTGCTTCTACATACTCCTTTAGCCCTAGTGCTTCTGCTTCTACAGTTTCCTCTACATTTAGCAGTCCTTTCCCTCCCTTATGCCTTGCCATGTACAGCCTATCTACATCTCCATTTATGTTTAATGCTCTCTCTACTGCTAGTATCTTCCTTGTCTCCCTGTCTAATTACCTCAGTTCATTCTTGTTCCACCTAACTATTCCTGCCGAATATCTCAACACTGGTATTGCCCAAGTATTAATTGCTTTTATACTATTCTGACCATTCAATGCTGACTTCTGTAGTACCTTCCTTACTCTCCTCTTGTATTCTTTTATTATAATTAGTATTATTATTAGTATTATTATTTGCTAATTAAATTTATAAGTGTTAATCATTTCTGTAAGAGAATTTTGTTTCCATTTTCTATTTTTGTGGATTCCACAAAACTTCGGAAGTGAATTTTATTTCGATCTTCTATTTTTGTGGATTCCACAAAATGCTCGAATTTGTTGTTTCACTTGAAATATATTTTTGTGGATTCCACAAAACTTCGGAAGAGAATTTTGTTTCGATTGCTTATTTTTGTGGATTCCGCAAAACTTTGGAATAGAATTTTTGCAATTGTCTATTTTTGTGGATTCCACAAAATGATGGAATTTGCTGTTTCATTTGTAAAACATTTTTGTGGATTCCACAAAATTTCAGGATAGAGTTGTTTAAATTGTTAATTATTTTTGTGGATTCCACAAAATATTTGAAGTTTTTGAAACTAAAATATTAATAACAAAAATGGAAAATGTAATTTATTCCATTTTTATGTGACTTTGTGTTAAAAGTACTATACAATTTTGTCTTTAAGTGAGGAACTTCTTACAATTCCTATAAAGTTTATCAAAAGATCATGCATACAGAGTATTTTGTATTTCTGTCATTTTATTATAGCAAATGTACAACAAAATTTAAATACTTTTGCGGTAAAAGCATAAATTTGGTGGTAAATTATTAAATTTCTTTTTAAAAGCGTCATTACAGCATATTATCTTAAGATTATACCAGACTTTATTTGAGCGGGCATAACATATTATTTGAGCGCCCAATGCCCGCCCACTCAGCCATGCCCGCAAAACACTACTTGAAAGTAAAGGCAATATATCAAAAACATCACATTTAATAGTAAATTTTACAGGGTCAATCCTTTCTGAAATAATAGCAATAATTAAGAACCGGAAATATATTTACGAGACTAGGATCAAACTCACGAGAGTACACTGAAACCAGGGTAAAAAATAAATGGTCTCGCAGATCTTTAGTAGAGAATATTCATAATTACACTTAACACATTCTTTAGGATTTTATATGTTTATGATCACAAAGTAGAGAATTTTATAATTACACTTATCGCATTTATATGGCTTTATGCCTGAGTGATTAACTTGAGGTTGCTTGTGGTAACCAAGATATTAACAAGTACAATTCCACTCACTTCATTTAAATCATTTTTATGTCAAGGGACAATATGATTTTACATAGCTCGACTAAACGCAGAGCAGGGAAAGGCAGGACTAGAGTGAGAAATGGGTCAACCTAATTAATAGGTCGATATTAAATTAGATGGGTCACATTGGAGTGTAATATATAATCATTAGAGGGGAAGAACACAAAAAGACTTAATGAAAATTTGAAAAAGTCAAACATTTCAATCTTTAAAATTCCTAAATACTAAAAGATTTTAACCATGCTTGAATTTTTCATTGATTTTGTTTTGCATTTATTGATATTTTTAGTAATCTTTCTTTGATAGTTTCCGATCAATTTCAAAGTTGGCGGGTCAGATCGGGTTGAGGATAAAAATATTGATCTGTTGCCCTCATTGAGCATGAAAGGACAGGGCAGAGCATGTAAGGGCAGAACTAGTCCAAGATTGAACGAAAGTATTGAAAAAATGCGGGTAATTATAGTATACTTACTATTGCGTAATAATGCATGCAAATAAACCGAAAGACAATGAATTTCATATAATTTATATTCAATATATTGGCAAAAGTTGCATTTTGAAATTTTAGATTAAAACATTTCTAAAAATCAGTTGAATTTTTTCAATTTCCGCATGTAAATTTCATTATAAATTTCTAATATAACCAAATTTAATCTTGCAAATTGTATTTTTTCAGCTATGCCATTTAATCATAAAATTTGCCTAAGATAGGCCGAACTATTATTTATTTGAATTGCTCTATGCTTTCGTGCCATATCCATCTCTGCTGAATCGCAATAATATTCTCTGTACAGAGATTTTGAAATGGAAATATAAATATGTATACTTTTGTAGAAGTCTGCCTTTGCAAAAATGTTAGAAATAGCCAAAACACAAATCATGAATTCATAATATGCAGGTGCAAGTTTTAACAATGAAAAGAATAAACTAAAAAATTTTCCATGTCTTAGATGTTCTTGGTCAATTAACTCGAAGTTTTTTGGGTACTAAAGTATAACTTCTCAGTTAAATAAGATTTCAAAATCTTTATTCTAATATCGCTATTTGGAACTGAGTGTTTGCAATAATCAACAACATCAAATGCAATATTTAAATTTATTCTAGAAATCAGCCCTTTGAAGAAGTTTTAGTACCTATTCGAGAATTATCTATGTTTCCTCTTTTGGTATTTAACAATTGATATTTCCTTTGAAGAACAACTTCCCTTGATGGCGACAGCTTTTCTTCAAATTTAAAGTAAACATTTTTTGAAGATCAATAGTATATATATATATATATATATATATCATTGACATAAAAGAATTATGATTACAATTTGAATTATGGTTATTCCACGAAATTCAAATTGATTTTTACAAGCAAGAATTAATATTTGTGTTAAGGAGAACTTTCTGAACTGCAATTATTTACAGCTTTGCGCTTTCAGGTGTTTATTTATACTGATTCAGCTTATCATCTGCGCTATATAAGCTAAGTGTAGTGCAAGTTTCGCAAAAATATCAACAATAACGCAACCATTTAGCATTTGTACTTCGTTAATAATGGGCTAAATTTGAATATCGATAAGACATTAGGTTTTGTTTCAATAATTGAATATAGTCTCATCACATGGAAAATTATATTGATCGCCAAATGATTGAATTTGAAAATAGATTGCTTGCTTATGGTGATATTGACTTATTTGGTGGATTTTTATACAATACAATTCCGGCAGGTATCAAAAGCCAACGACCACGAAAATACACTTGTAGTCTTCACCAGAGGTGTAACCGAACCGTGATTGCACGTCCGGGCGTATTTCCACCATAATCAAGCCCGACCGTTCTAATTATTAAAAATCAAGCTCGGTTCCGTTATACCTAAAACCAAGCAATATTTTTGAAAATAGAAAAATTCAATAAAATTTAAAAAATATCAGCATTAAAATGGAATAAACATTTGATATAATGTAAAATATTAAAGTTGAAGAAAGAATATATATTAATAAATTTATGAACAAGTTTGGGCCCAGTGTGCAGAAATTTCTGGCTTGGGCCCGCTTGATTTCCCTTTTTACCCAAAGCACGGACCAGTTGCAACTGGCGTTCACCGGTAATCATAATTACGCTCAGTCAATCTGACGAAAGAAAAATCTCTTTTAAAGTCGTCAGCCACATGGGTTGCATGATGAGACATTCGAGTAACTTAAATTGCCCCGAACTGCTATTTCTTTAATTACGAAAATTTAAAATAATTCATTTTGCTAAGCAAACCTTTAGAAGTTGTAATGTCCATATTTTAGTGGAAACGTAATGGGTTTTGTTTCATCCATGTTGTAAAATGATATCTTTTGTATATATATACTGTATATATATCAGACTTGTCAACGAGCCGAGCTTCAACGAGCCGAGCCGAGCCGAGCTTGAGCAGAGCATTTGATATACAACGAGCCCAAAACGAGCCTTTATTAAGCCGAGCAAATTTATAGTTCTGCTTTTTAATTTGCTTATGCAGATTTTTCTTATTTTTTATTCAACATAACTTTTTTATAATANTCGTACCACAATTTTTATGCATGATAGAGCACCCTGCCACAACGCGAAGGTGCTCAGAGAATGGTTGACCTCTCAAGATATTGAGATTCTTGGTCCGTGGCCCGGAAAAGGCCCAGACTTAAACCCAATAGAAAATCTTTGGTCTATTCTCAAGACCAAAGTGTCTTCTCATAAACCAACTAGTTTGGATGACCTGAAACAAATAATACGACGAGTGTGGTGCACGGAGATCACCCCAGAAGTGTGCAAAAAACTAGTAGCCAGTATGCCCCAGATCCACAAAATCGTGGAAAACATAATAGATACTGATTTGGTGTTTCTCTAAGCTATTCTCTAGGATAATCCAAGCTATTTGAACTATTTGTACTCTGTGTAATTTTTTATATACACTTTTATACATTTATTATTTTGTTTAATTTATTTATACCAGACTTTTGGCCACAGCTGTATATATATATATATATAATCTACCTCTGCACAAGATAATTATTCCCTTAACATTTGCCTGGCCGTGGTCCATTTTGTATCATGTACAGAGCATCGTGCAACATCCGGTTTTATTCCCCGCACCTGGGCATTATTCCCTACCATGATAATATATTTTCTGATTTCCTGCGAGTGTGCTGCGAGTATCGACAGGAATCAAAGGAATTGGACAACAAAGCAACTTCATTTGTATAATATCCTTCGTACAAGGTTAATTTTTGTCAGACAAATATAATTGACATCATGGGATTATTCCCTCCGAGAAGATATTCAAGCCTATTTTTATGGTACAAAAATTTGATGGAAATATTACACAAAATAGATATTTTTATTTACGTTAGCAGGCTATAGACACTTTTAAAATTAGCAATAGTTGTACTCAACCATCAATTTCTTCTAAAATTTAATATTTATTGGCTGAATTTGTTAACTATAACCTTGCTACATGCCTGTACCTTAATACTTAAGGATATTTGTAGATAAACGTCGGCTAAATGAACTGAACAAAACAACTAAGCCTTTCCACATGTGATCCAAATTTAGTACACAATGCAGTGATTTAGTAGATATTGATAGACACAGAAGTTCATTGCTGCCTGACTATGCTAAGCTTTTCCCAGATTGGACGCCACTGGGGAGCATGAAAAAACCTAATTTGCAAATACAGATATGATCATGATCATATAAAAAATTACTATCGCAAAACCAAATTTTTTGTTATTAATTTTGCATTTTGAAAATATGATTTATTTTCAATAGGCACTACCAAAATATATTTTTAATAAATTTTATCTACAGTGAAGCAAATTGAAAATTATATCAGATACAATAAATTATCCGATCACCTACACTTTTCTAACATATATAATCTAATCTTAATTTTCATGCCAAAGTAGGTTTGCAGTGCAAACTTTTCAGCTTAAAACAAGATGCTTCAATTGAAAATTTCACTGAAACGGTAAGGCTCCATACCCTGGCCTTTTCAGAATTTGTATTGCGCAATCCCCTCGAATATTCTAGATCGAGTAACCGTAGGCAATTGTTCGCAATTGTAAACAAAATTTTCGGTCAGCCTGTGTAATGCATAAGCAATGTGATATTTTTTATATACCGGATTTCAATTTACATTTTCTAGATTCAGGTAAGAATCCCTTTATAATTTTAATATTAACTAACTAAATGCTTTAGTTTAGGATCATATTTAAATAATTAACCCAGAAATATAATGCGATCCTAGGGTAGACCCGTACCGGGCATGGAAAAAGGTATACAGGCACGGGCTTCTATAGTTCGGGCAAGGACCGAGCATATGTGCTTTGAGATTAGCATAATTCTTTGTCGCTATTCGAGGATTATAATTCTTAAAACTAATGAATTTTGACGCAACATAACCCAAGTCCTATTGAGCTTTTATGCATTTAATATTCCACTATGCCACATAGAATTAACTGTTTTCCTCAATATGAGAGAGTTCTATTTCACGGTCATCTTCTGTTAATGAATTGAAAAAATTCTATATATGTATATTATATTATAACGTGGGTGTTTAAGTGGGTGTTTAAAGTATATTACAAGGACCAAAGTGATGGTATTCTATGAGTCCATTATTTTCAGAAGTCACAAGGAGGGCAAGCCCCTATTTCTCTGTTGCTTACACAACTGCTTAGACTTACATAAAATCAATTCCTGAAAAAAATGCTGTAATATCTTAACCTATTTTACGTGGTAGAAGAATTCCTAAATTAGATATGCTTTCATTAAAATGCTGCAGCAACAAACTTAAATAAGTAGTGTCATTATTATCTAACGTTGTTTACCATAATAATAATTTTTTGCGATCTTTATGTTATCATAAAGCGCAAAGTAAAATTTGAATCTAGTATGTTATGGTTTCCGGGTAAATTTAAAATTTCTTGAATGCATACTATGTCAATAGTAAAGCCTTAGAATTCGATTTCTTTGATTCTATTACGGCTATTTTTTCCGAGCAAATCTAAAGGCTTTTATAAAGACACGTTGGCCAGTAGTAAAACCTTCAAGCTTTATATTTGATCTTAGTTATGTCAAATTCTCTTTTCTTCAATTAAAAACTTTATGTAATTTTGACATTATCATGATCAATCGGTTAAAATGTATTGAAATATACAGCAATAGGCCAGCATAAATGCTTTGAGTTCCCTTCCTAATGCCATCCCTGGTTATTCCACACTATATCCTGTTTAACAACCATCTAAATGTCAGGTTCATGATAATTTCAATATCTAAATCTGAAGCCTTTCATCAACTAAAATTTTTATCGTTATATTTTGAAGCTTCGTTCTTGATGATTTAACAAATCACTAACCCTGTTAAAAATTTCTAAAATAACTGGTGTCTACGAACACAAATATACGTCATTTTACTTAGTTATTTAGCATGTGTTCCTTTAGTTAGTTTTGTATTTACATCAAACAAACAATATAAAAAGTCTTATATTGTCAAACAAGGTTCCTTGTATTGTTCACAAGGTTCCTAAATCAAATATTAGGTACGCAAATATGTAACTGAATCTGTATCTTACAGTATAACTTTGCGTATTGCAAATGCCAATTTTGTCATGTTGCCTTCACTTCCATAGTTACTGGAATGCTATGTAAAAGATTTACAAGAGTTGATTTAGAAAGTAAAAATGTTCGAGAACATTAGATTCATGTTTTCAGCGGTGATATTTATGTGTCTCTTTATGTATGAAGGTCTGCACGACTCTCTCGTTGCACCATTTTTCCCAATACAGGTAATTTACCATTTTTAATCTTGAATAATAATTTTGTAAATAATAAGCAAATTACAAAACGGCTTTATTTTTGCATCATTTTAAAAACAGTCCACTAATAACATTTTGATATAGACGTTTATTGTTAAGCATCATTGGTCTTTAGTAGTATCTATTTGAGGTGTTTTAAAAGCATTCATATAAATCCTTTATAAGAAGGTGCTAAAAATAGTTTTAATTGCAAAATACGCCTTAGGCATTCAAAAGTTACCAAAAAATACATATTTTTCAGACAACTTGGTTTACAAAGTTGCAACAAATATTAACGCACTGGAATGACAATTTCGCATATGAAATATTCTTCAATGGAAGCTCAAATCTACTCTAAATCAACAATGCAAATTGTTGCTGTATTTTTTTAACTTAATCCCTACTGTTTAGACATAGTACCAGAGTAATATATTTTAAAAATTTCTCTACCACTTACAACCCACCTTCTAAAATTAGGGGTTAACGAAATCTGTGATAAACACTTCAATTGTTCATAAAATAGTTTTTTACAGCGCACTAAGTGCGCATTAGACTACATTTACTACTTGATACTAATAAAAAATACTTCATTATAAGGTGAGATTTCAAGCCAATAATAATTAGACTTCAGATTATATTAAAGTGATAACTAGGGCACGTAAAATCATATTTCAAAATTTGGCGAGACATGAAAAGCCCCAATTTTGCCAATATGGCTGTAAAGTCAAAAATGCTTTGTTAGGCCAATATTTCATCCCTAAGGTCAAAATAGAGCTAAAATCATATTTTAATAGAGCTAAAAATGGTATATTTTTGCAAAAATGCTTATCAAAATTTAGATTTTAATCCAAAAAAATGGTTAAGTAAAGCGAAGAACGTGATGCCGATACTTAGCAGAATCACGCCAAGCAATCTAGCAACTAGAGTAAATTTTAACTAGCCCAAAATTCTAATATATTCTTGAATGAAATTTTTTTGCAGCTTTTAACAAACATTTTTCTGTTGAAAACTTTAAACATTATATATCATCATATGTAATTAATACTTTATATCAAGTTGTTAACAATAGATACTCAGCTTGAAGTCGTTTTAATTGTATTATTAGGCCAATATAAGATGAAAATTCCTTAATTTTTTGGTCAATGGCCAAAATAATCGTCCTAGTGATAACTGTTTTTGTTTAAATATTATTGATTTCATTTAGAAGTCATCTGGTCATTACACTACACTCTATTGCTGCTATATAATTTGAAAAAATAAATGTAATGCAAAGATATATTAGATTTTTTTGCTGTATGTATAAATTATTGAATCATTTTAGGCAAAACTTCATCACAATTCTAGCGAGGCATTTATCGGTATAGCCATTTCGTCAGTTGATATAGGAGATTCTGCCGCAAGCATAGTGTTTCTTTTGTTCTATACTTCCGGGAAAATCTATAAATACTCGCTTATCATATCTGTTCTTATTTCGGGACTTACAGTTATAGCATTTGGAGTGAGCGATTTGAATACTAATCAATATCTTTATGAAATTTCTCAAGTGTTTTTTCGAACTTTGACTGGGGTTGGAGCTGGAGTTAGTTTTTGTCTTGGAATTGTATTTTTGTCATCAATCACAGATAATCAATCAAGAAAATCTACTTTAGTCTCCGCAGCATTTGCTTCATATTTTACTGGAGTCGCAATTGGGCCATTTGTGGGCACCATTCTTTTTAAATCAATGGGATACATTTCGTTGTTTATTTTCGTAGGAAGTGAGTATACATATCGTCATTACTTATATGCTTTGTCATAAATATTAATATTGACAATTGTAATATAACATTGACAAAATATATAATTCCATAAATAAAATCCGTGAAATTTTGAGTTGCTATACTTATATATATATAACAATTAACAAAGAGATACAGCAGCTGTGAAATGTAAGGCATAGAAACACAAAATTCTCAATAACAAGTTTCTTTAATAGTTGACTTCGTGGTTAAGCTGGTTATGTCACCTGAATAAAACTATAGGCCAATACAATATTTGAATCTATACTGATCTTAGTGTTAGAAATATCTGACTCAATTTTCACAAAAACAAACTAAGCTATATACTTTATTTTGAATATTTGATACACTATCTTTTATTCATTACAGTTCACTACATATGAACTTTTGTAAATAACACCAGAAGTTTGATACTTAAGAAAGGACTGAATTCCTCAATTTTGCAACGTAAACATAGAATATATCAAAGCTTTAAAATGCTTTGTTTTATAAGTTTAGCTAAAATGTATTATTGAAGATTTCGGCGTTATAAATATTCATGCATTTCCGCTTTTTAATATCTAGGATAATGGCAACATTGCTCGTAGTGTTTTCACTAAAAAATCTTAAAATCCTAGTCACTTGTAAGCAAACGATTAAATTTGAACAGAAGATCACAACTATTAACAAACAAAAAATGATTATTTTGTTAAGTTTCTGTGAGATATTGGTACTGAGAAAACAGAAAAAATCATTTATTCTCCTTTAGATATCAACTAGTACAAAAATTTTGTTTTGAAGAAGTTCAATAACACCGTCGGGGCTTTATTTCTTTTAAATTTCTGATCAATTATCATATCATATTTTATCACTGCCTTTTGTAGATTATTTTTTCTTGTTACATGTTTACACAGCTAACCTAAAATACTTAATCTCAATTTTTTGATGTTTTGAGTCAAATGAGTAAACATTTTCTTTTAATTAATTCATATTTAATGAAATTTATTGAGTAATGCTATTTTGCATGGCATCCGAAGTTGAATTCAATTTGAATTAGGTTAAATATATTAATTTCCAAATTCTCGATGCACTTGATTAACTTAATACTTTTCGAATTATGAATTTAGTAAAACATATTTTTGAAATAAATTTAGAAATATTTTAAAGTTTCTAAGGAGAAAAGGTTCAGGATGAATATGAATCTTAGAATCTAGGTTTCGGATTTGTAAATTTTCTATATTTTTAAATCAAAAAACTGCGTTCGAAACCTAAAGGGAAAGGACAATAACGCATGCCCTCTCTAAATGCCAATTGCAAGCCTATAAAACATAATTTGGCATCAATTTCACACATTGTAAAACTTTGAGATACTGAACTAATTATGGAACTAAATTTAAAAACATTTAGGTTATGCCATAATCCCATCCATTGGTCTTGTCCCAATTCGTCCATGTGATACCAGCAGAAATGTTAATTTTTCCAAAGATAGCAATAGCTGTTCTTCACTGACAATTTTTAAGAACTTACATATTTTGCAGATATGTTTTTCATTGTTTGCTGTGAACAACGTTTGGGGATTCATTGATTCAACGTTTGCCTGGTTTCTGTTCAGTACTTTTAAACTTGATGAGTACACAATTGGATGGATATTTAGCATTGGGAGCTTCTTAGGATTGGTAAGCTCTGTTGTAGCAATATATGTTAACAGCAAGAATCTTTTCATGATAAACTACTATTTGATCCTTGCATTTCAACTGCTTCAACTTATTATAATGTGTTTTTCTACAGTTACAAGAAATTTGATTGTCTTACTTAGTGGATTTGCAATCCATTCATATGCAAGAACAATGATTGGAGGAACCAACATTTTGTGCATAAGGTGGTACATTGATACTAAACTAAGCCCCAAATTTAATGGTAACAGTACAACTGTGTCAGCAGCAACCTCAAATATTATTTGTGTCCTTGGAAGGATGTTTGGAAGCTTCTTCTATGGTGGAATTCTGTTTGAATATCTCAGCTTCCTACAAATTTTATTTATTTTTCTTTTCCAAGCTGTGTTTTCAACGGTTGCAGTGATTTTGCTAGGTTTTTCAAAAGACACTAAATTTAAAAAATCTACTCCAATAAATGTTGAATAAATATCTATGATATTTTTTCTTTCAAGTTGTGCATGATCAACTAATTAACTATATTTACCCTCTAAACTCTAATTAATTTTATATATATTGTAATTCTATTATATTTTATATTGTATCACATATTTAAATTGTATCTTTTCAACAATCTTGTCAGCAAAAATGACGGAATTCTGTCTCTACTTTTATTTGAAACCTGACCCTAATTTTGGTTGAAGCTGAGCAATCTAGGTAGTGACTATATTGTTTGAATATCTAAAAAATCATAGAATGTGCGATTTTTAGATTCTTAGGATTGAGATATGTTACGAGATTTTCAATATCTTTTGTCAGACGTCTGCTTGCCTCAAAGGCATTTTTTGCAAGTATCATCTGTGTATTGATAAATAGTTCCGTTTTCCAATTATTTGTTGCGACTGCTTAGAAAACTCATAATAATAACAATAGTTACAATAACAATACTATCTCTAGTAAAAAGGAAAATGAAAAATCTTCAACTACAGGTACGTAGGAACTTTCTTATTTGGCGAAGGCAAACATCTGCAGGAGGCTGGAACAAATGTGCTTCTGTACTTGGTCGTCCGAAAATGAAGAATGTTGAATTTTTGACGCGTGGAAGTGGTACTGCGGTAAGATATCAAAGCAGCGAGTATTGGGTGAGTCGTATCTTGAAGTATCCTGTCGATTGTAGATAGAAAAGAACTTCTGAAGGTATCCTTTACTTTACCATCAATTGTGTTTTGGAATTTCCTGATAATACGGAAAATAATTTCAAGGTCACCTCAGCTTTTTCTTATGTTTTTCCAGGAGGCCAGTACCCAAACGTGTGCTGCATACAAGTAATGCGGTACAATGTATGATCTGAAGAGAAGCCATTTATTGCTATTGTCCCAAGTATTAATTATATCACCAATGCCACGAACAAGATAGTTGACTTTTCTTACCAACTGATTAACATAATCATCCCGTATTAGATATTGGTGTAAATAAAGCCTTATTGTCAATCACAATAGCTGACCCTGCCATCACTGCTTTTCTGCGAGAAAGCGTGATTAACGTAAAGATTCTTCTGCTTAGCAATAGCAAGAGCGCGTTCTATAGATAACATATAGTTGACAGAGTCATTATTCGCATTTGACTTCCTAATGACATAGATTATCCTCATGTCATCCGAATATTTGCTAAGTTCCGCGATATATTTATCCTGAACAATGCCACTGCCAATAGAGTTTTCTACATTGGTAAACAGAGGTCCACTTATCTGGCCCCTTGCAGAACTCCGACCGTCACAGGTATAAAATCAGTCAATTGACCTCTCCAATTAGTAATGTAGTTATGAAGCCAACACGATAGCCACGATTAATCAGAACTAAACTAGTTAAGCATGTCACCTTGAAGTACCGTATTAAAAACAGAAAAAAAATCAATGAACAGTGCCTTTACAATAGCTGTATCCGATTTGTCGAAATGAATCCACCGCGTGGAGTACAGCGTCCACGGTCGATTTGCCAGACTTATATGCGAATTGCACAGCATAAGATATTGACGCAGTGCAGTCTGGAAAAAAACCAAGCCCAATGCGATCGAGACACCTTGCTTGAACCGGGGTAACAGCAACGGGTCGGAATAACTTACAATTGTCAGGATCGGAATTACCCTGTTTTGGAATTGGTATAATGTCAGCCTTTCTCGATTCATCGGGATATCTGCAGATTTTGAAAGATTTCGAAAGTACAGTAGAAAATATGACAATATGGGATAATCATTCTTTAAATATCCATGCTGGAGCATCGTCAAACCGCTAAATGTATTCTCACGTAAATTCTGCAAAGTGGCCAAAGTCTGTTCCATGGAGACAATCGGTCTTTCCTGGTAATCATTTTGAGGCGGAGTAAATGCCGAGTCCTTAATGAAGCGCGTAAATGCAGATTAAGGTTATTTAGATGAGATTCAGTGAACGTTATTTTTTCTTTGGCACACCTAAACTTAATAAAATTTATTGGAATGAAACTAAAACCTTGTCTCCTTAATTTTTATTTTAAAATATCGAAATTCATTGAGTTAAATACTTTACTTTAATCAAGTAAAAGCTACCACTGTGAACACATTTCGATTTAAATTTAATTTTTCCGTGATTTGAAAAGCTCGTATCAGATGAGGTGAATTTAGGTCGAAATCCAAATTGACTTTGTAAGTCGAAATATATTTGAATGTTTTTGTTAAAATTATTAAAAATCCTTTAAAATGCTCAATAACTAATTGGTCGATAGTTCACGAGATCTAGCGAGTCTCTTTTTTTAAATAGTGAAATATCCGATTGTTTTACAAGAATAGAAAAATCATTATTTATAATACTTTGATTGAATGCTATAAACAAGTAATGAAATATTTTATAATTATCCAATATGGTAGATTACGGGATCCACAAGATTTATTATTATCTAACTTATTTGCGAAATTTTTTAGGCTCATAATAGGAAATTAAGTTAAAATGAATCTGTTTCTTTTTAATACTTGGTTGTTGTGATGAATGATTTCTATTTTCTTCAAATTTATAATTGAATTTACCCAATTTTCAAAAAGTTCTTCCAAATATTTGCGACATCCTTCTTGTTCTTGTATGATCTATTTTCATATTTATTTGTTTCAAGAGTAATATTTAGTTATTTGGTTCTCCCAATGCTTCTATTGAGAAAATTCCATTTTTTTTGGCATGATTTCTTAAGTCATTTGAAGCAATCCTTTATCTTAGATTCGTAATTAAATTTGTGGCTCCGTTTGATTAATTGCTTAGCTGCCTCATAATTAGTCTAATTAAGATTGCCATGGCTCGATTTCGCAAGTTCAAAGAGTTTATTTTTCATAATTACCCATTCTTTAATCAAGTCGGAATCTTGGGGTTGTAATGACCGGCATGAATTTCGTGCTTTCGAGCTACTTTGTTTAAAGCTTTGATGATTTTAGCATACCATCAGCATCAATATTTAATTTAATGTACCAATCCAAATAGAATGCCACTAGTGCCAAATACAATGACGTTAGTGGCAAATATAATGGGAAATGGTATAAATTTTGTCCATATTTTCAAACAATATTCTCAAAGCATATTAAGAAATTTGGAAATCCTTGGATATTGGCAATTCTATGCAGTATCGTAAATATTTCTGCTAATTAATCTGCTTCTTGTATTTCCTCAGTTTGGCTTGGCTCAGTGACTAATTTCTGATTGGAGGATGGTTCAATTCAATTTTTAAGCCAATTTATTGCAGCAAGAATTGAAAAGCAGTAATTAACCAGTTAACAATTCCATCTTAATTTTGCTTTTGCAAAAACTAAGTTTTTTCAAGGTTTTGTTTCTTAGGCACACCCTGGCCCTGTTCCGCTCTTGCTTCATATTTCAAGCTGTTTTGCTGCGGAGATTTTTTAATAATTCAAAGGGTATTTACATTTGTCATTTTTGCCTTCTATTTTTGGTCCTTCTCCAAATTTTAAGAGGCGTAAAAAAGATTTGCAATCTACGCTTTCCCTATTATTAGATTATGGAAAAATACTAAGTCACTATATGGANGCATAATGTGAACCATCAACTGTGTCCATTTCATCAACCAAATGATTTTGAATATGTTCAAAAGTAGGTCTGTCATTTACAGACCTATTCCAACATCTCAGCATTAAATCGTAGAGTTGATCGGGACAATTATTGGGGCGAGGGTGATACTCACCATTCCTAACAAGTGTTATAACTTCGGTATTTTTAAAACCATCATAAGGACTCTCACCTTTAGTTATCATCTCAACCAACAATATACCAAAAGACCAAACATCTGACTTAACACTAAACTGTTTCTTGAAATACGCCTCTGGAGCAGTCCAACGAACTGGCACCTTAGATATTGCTTCTTCACTGGAGTCAAGCCATTGTGAAAGTCCAAAGTCTGAGATTTTACACTTATTAAATTCATCTAAGAGAATGTTTTGAGCTCTAAGATCACGATGGACAATTTTCTTCTGTTCTAAATAGCCCATGCCAGAAGCAATCTCAACAGCCATTTTCAAGATATCAATGCTTTGCATATTGCGGCCTTTGTTTCGTAAAAAGGCCAACAGATCGCCGTTTTTCATAAATTCCATTATTATGTAATATGGCTTAGACATGCTGCACACACCATATAGTGAAAGCAAATGTTTGTGTCTTAATGTTTTCATAAGTGCTGCTTCTCTCAGTAGTTCATTTGATCTCATTGCAGAATTCTTTACAGATTTAACGGCTACGATAATGTCACCTGGTTCGACAGTGGCTTTCCACACTTCACCATAAAATCCACGTCCTAAAGGTTTGTCTAATTTTATTGAATCTCTATCTATTTCGTCTTTGTCCGTGAGTCCAGGATATGCTTTCCAACGAGGAACTTGATCTTTTGAATATGCCAAATCCAACTTACAAGTAATCCCCTCTGAATTGTTGCGGTAAAATGTGATTAACTCAAGTAAATTTGGGAAATAATGTTTTGCTGAATCAATGGAGTAACCTCGATCATCAATTGCAATCTTATAGTGAAAGACATTTTCACTCAAACCTTTAGAATAACTTTTTACAGAGAGTACTAACCTAAATATAAATGAATTAGAACTTTGTCTAAGAAACTTTGGAAGTTGAAATTATTATTAAAAGGCTGTCATTTTAAGAGATGAGCAGAAATTAAGATGTTACATTTTCATTGAACTTTCATACTAATGTTTAATACATACAATTATATTGAATTCGCCAAAATTTAATAAATCTTTACAAAATTTGGAACATGATTGATTGGCAAGTCTACGATTCCCATAGAAATTAGAATACCCAAAAACAAAACGACTAAGGTTTAAAACACTCATTGATGCGAATAGTGATTGTGGTAAGAGACTACATATAGACACTGCAAAGGTTCAGCTACAATTTTTACAGCATTCAATCGTGATATTGTTAAGTTTAAATTAACAAAATATTTTATATATACATGTACATATAAATATATATATATATATATATATATATATTAGGTCGTCTAATAATGTTCCTGCTGTTTTGAGAACAGTAAATTACCGCAATTTTTGTTGCATGTTTGCAATTTCATGATCTCTGAGTATATGTAACACAAATACTTTTTGTTCAAAATTAGTTTTACCTTTGTTATATGCATTTGAAAAGGAACTCGCAATAGAATAAATTAGATAAATATTATGAGAATAAAAGCTTGGAAACATCTGTGTTATCTTGTCACTGTCGCTTCTTCAATGGAGTACAGTCAATAAGATGAGAATCCTTGGTAACTGAGTCCAATCCCAACCAAAGGCAAGACACCACATCGCATACACAAAATGGGATTCAAATGGTATTATTTACTANTCAGAGATGCCTGCAAATTTGTGGAAAACATCTACATAGTCCTGCAACGTACTTAAAAGTTATAAATGCAATTGATTATCCAACGTTGTCTTATTCAATTAACGCTTAAATATGTTTGCAGAAGGAAGCTGACAAAGTGTTTATTAAGCTCAAGCCGCTCTTAAAGCAATCAATTTTAGCATTTGTGATTGAATTCAATCTGATTTCATCATGTTAAATTTGAGTAGAAGAATAAATGAGAATCATTCTTCTAATGGACTTTTCTACAAATATTTTTAGTCATAAAATATAGAAGTACTAGTGTTTCTTAAAGCTCTCTTCTGAGCCCAATCTTTGATACAATTATATTTGTTTTTTAAGAGAATTATAATCTCAGAACTCATGGACAATATCACTTATTATTTGCGAAAGATTCACAATGTTACAGATTTTTCACCATATTGACCAGAAAACGTTTTATAAATTGCAAAGTATTTTTTCCCATTGCTGAACTCTACATTTATTTTAAATCTCGTTTACTCACGCAAGAATGTATATAAAACAGAACTAATGATTATTGGACCAGCAAAACTTAAGAAAACTCTTACTGAAGAAATACATATCGATTCAAACTTTCAACAATTATGCAGTCTAATCATTCAAAAACTTTGATGGGTTATGGTATAGACGAATCTCTTAAAATAAAAGCACACATTAAATCTATTTGCAAATGTTGTAGATATCAAATTGTTGCCATGATTTCTTGCAGATTAGATGTATGGTCTACAAGAACATCAATTAGGATTGTGTTATTGCAAAAATTTTTTTATCTGTTTATGTAATGCTCATATCGAATAAATCTTTCTATTATTATTATAATAAGAGTCAAAGCAATATATTTGACAAAAGATACAAGTAAACTACAAACTAAATATATATATATATATATATANCTTCAGGGGTTAGGTATCGTTATCATCTCCGAAAAATTCCAAAATACAAAACAATTACTTATTGCACTCTGCCTATCACAGTTTCAACACTGATATTTTTTTACAAATATAAATTCGAAATATCGCATCATTCTGTTTAAAACTTTCAATTGATCCTTTAAAACAATCATTTCTCGGAAAAGCATGATAATGCATACAACTATTGATTAAAATTTTAAATGTTATCTTTTTATTACCAAATGCATATGTAATTTAAATTCGAATTTGGTCAACCATCAATTTCATTTCTAAAGCAATATATTAGATTAAAGTTTTTATGCTTAGATAAAAACTCTAATAGGTTTACCTAATAATAATAATAATAATAATATCCCAACACTGGTATTGCCCAAGTATTAATTGCTTTTATACTATTCTGACCATTCAATGCTGACTTCTGTAGTACCTTCCTTACTCTCCTCTTGTATTCTTTTCTTAACCTCGTCCTTTATTTCCTCATGATATGTTCTATCTCTCTCTATCACACCTAAGTACTTGTACCCCTCGTTGACTTCCTCAATCTTATCTCCACTGCTCGTCCTTACACCATCTCCATCTATTCACTTGCCTCTGGTCGTTGTCACTGTCGCACACTTTCCTAATCCAAATTCCAACCCAAAATCTCTGCTTGCCTTCTCCAATGTCTCCACTTGCGTCTACAACATCTTCCTTGAACTTGCATACATCTTCAGGTAGTCCATATACCATAGGTGACTCACTGCTCTAACATTCTTCTCCATCTTATACCCTATGCCTGTCTCCTTAAACTTTTCTGTGATAGGGATTAAGCTAACTACGAACAGTAGTGGTGCTAAGCTGTCTCCCTGGAATATACCCCGTCTAAACCTCAACAACCTATGTCCGTCTATCTCAGTCTGCTATTTTCCCATCTCTCTCCCTAGAAACTCAACCCATTTCCGTGAACTACATTGGCCTCTAGCGTCCTCAATACCCACCTATGTGATATGCTGTCATATGCCTTCCTGTAGTCTATCCAGGCCATTGCTAAGTTTGTCTTATTATTATTATTATTAT
>CABFPE010000001.1:4164577-4178523 GCA_900660155.1 Hofstenia miamia
GAGGATGCCCTGAAATGCATTTCACAATTTAGTTGTTACATTTTTGGAATTTTTTTGAGAAAAATTTTGGTTTAATCAATCAAAATCCCTTTTGAAAACCTGATCGGGGGACATTCTACCATGTCCTTCTCTCTTGTGTGCGTTACGTTCTGAGAAAAATTTATGTTTAATCAAACAAAATCCATTTTGAAAACCTGACGGGGGGACATTCTACCATGTCCCTCTCTTGTGTGCGTTACGTTCTGAGAAAAAATTATGTTTAATCAACCAAAATCCATTTTGAAAACCTCACTGGGGGACATTCCACCATGTCCCTCTTGTGTACGTTACGTTCTGCATGTATTTCTGGCAAAAGTTTCGATTTGGATTTGGACCAGACTCTCAAAGCACAATATTGACTTAACATTAGCTATGTACATGTACTAATACAAACAAAAAATGAACATGAAAAACTTCTGAACTAATTAAAATTCAATATGCACATGATGAACCTGATTATTAAAAACAGCTATTTTAAGTTTCGAATATTTTATATTTTTATCTGTGTGATTGTATTGTATTGTTATTTTGATTGTATTGTTGTTGTTTTTAATTTTAATTGTCTAGCTTAGTTTGTAGTGCATGTGCATATAGGTGCCTGTACATTTGTTTTTTTGTAAATATGTATTTTACTTATTTGTACATTTGCTATTATGACAAACGAAATAAAGCTAATAAAGATTTAAGTACACTTACTTCTTCCACATATTAAGTAAATGTGACTGGGTGACACAGCTGGCCTGAAAACATTAAGAGAAAAATGGATCCGTCTAGCTCTATCCTCAAATTCCTGATTTCCACATTTGTAAATCTTGTATTAAACGTGTGTTCAATAATTGATATATTTATATAATTTATATTTAACATTAACATAAATACTAACAAAATCAGTAAATAAATTATTTAAAACAAATAAGCTTTCTACAATTTAAACATAAACAAATCGATTATTTTGAGTTGTTGTTATAATATAATACAAATTTTTTCCAAAAATAATCTCTTAGTTCATTATTCACATTCTTAGGGGAATTAAATAGATTGATATTGGAATGTAAATGAATAGACTGGCCATATATGAAATGCGATGAAAATAGAAAGTTAACGTTGTTTGTTTTCTAAAATGTGAACATCTAAATAGCAATTTCTTTGATGATCTTAAATCAGTCCTGAAAGCAACGTAGAAGTACAGGTTATGTAAAAGATTGAAGTCAATATGTTCATTTAAAATCTTGTTTAAAAAAATAGATCTATTAATTGTAATTTANACATATTAAGTAAATGTGGCTGGGTGACACAGCTGGCCTGAAAACATTAAGAGAAAAATGGATCCTTCTAGCTCTATCCTCAAATTCCTGATTTCTATATTTGTAAATCTTGTATTAAACGTGTGTTCAATAATTGATATATTTATATAATTTATATTTAACATTAACATAGATACTAACAAAATCAATAAATAAATTATTTAAAACAAATAAGTTTACTACAATTTAAACATAAACAAATCAATTATTTTGAGTTGTTGTTATAATATAATACAAATTTTTTCCAAAAAAATAATCTCTTAGTTCATTATTGACCTTCTTAGGGGAATTAAATAGATTGATATTGGAATGTAAATGAATATACTGGCCATATATGAAATGCGATGAAAATAGAAAGTTAACGTTGCTTGTTTTCTAAAATGTGAACATCTAAATAGCAATTTCTTTGATGATCTTAAATCAGTTCTGAAAGGAACGTAGAAGTACAGGTTATGTAAAAGATTGAAGTCAATATGTTCATTTAAAATCTTGTTTAAAAAAATAGATCTATTAATTGTAATTTATATGAAAATTTTTAAGATTTTCAGCCTTTCAAGATATAGTTGTTCTGAATATATCCAGCGAGTACATCTACGTTGGAATCGTTCAAACCTATCAAGCATAGACACGTTTGAATTTCACACCAAAGAAGCATACTTAATTGATGACAACATCATAGAACTATATATTTTCAATTTCACTTACCAACGCTCATTGAATGGTTTTCTCTTCAATAAGGTAGTTGTGCACGATTTATATTTAACATTAACATATATACTAACAAAATCAATAAATAAATTATTTAAAACAAATAAGCTTTCTACAATTTAAACATAAACAAATCTATTATTTTGAGTTGTTGTTATAATATAATACAAATTTTTTCCAAAAATAATCTCTTAGTTCATTATTGACATTCTTAGGGGAATTAAATAGATTGATATTGGAATGTAAATGAATAGTCAGGCTTTAAATCATCTACAAAAAAATACATAGCTTGTCGCCACATCATTAATAAAAATTGTCGAAAGGAGTGGACCTTAGTGATGTGGGATACTGTTACTACCCGCAGGTACTCGGTTTACCCACACATAACTGCAGGTCCCCAAAATTATTATCGGGTACAGGTTGATGTCAATACGTGCATTAAAAAATAGATCTATTAATTGTAATTTATATGAAATAGGTAAAATTTTTAAGATTTTCCGCCTTTCAAGATATAGTTGTTCTGAATATATCCAGCGAGTACATCTACGTTGAAATCGTTCAAACCTATCAAGAATAGACACGTTTGAATTTCATACCACAGAAGCATATTTAATTGATGACAACATCATAGAACTATATATTTCCAATTTCACTTTCCAACGCGCATTGAATGGTTTTCTCTGCAATAAGGTAGTTGTGCACGATTTTAATTTAAAATTAATATGATTTTTCCAAGATAAATCATGAGAAACGATGAGCCTACGATCTTTTACTTTCGGTGAAAAACAAATTTGGTGAGCTAAAAAATATAAGCTTGTGTCTTTATTACGATATGAAAATTCAATTAGTTGAAATATTTTAATATTAAAGGAAATCTTGTTTTCAGCAGCCTTGAACAACTATAAAGTCATCTAAAAGTGAATCAGCAGAAAATGTCAGAAGCTTTAAATCATCTGCAAAAAAAAATACATAGCTTGTCGACACATCATTAATAAAAATTGTCGAAAGGAGTGGACCTTAGTGATGTGGGATACTGTTACTACCCGCAGGTACTCGGTTTATCCGCACATAACTGCAGGTCCCCAAAATTATTATCGGGTACCGCCGGGCGTCTACGGGCTAGTGCGGTATTAAAAAAGCTCTAAACACATCACTATTGGACCTAAACCAGACCATTGAGGCGCTACACTTGTGATAGGTGAATACTTAGGATCGCAATCATTAACTATACCTCTCGGGAACCTATCATTTAAATAGGATTACAATAATTTCAACAGATTACCTCCAAAACCAAAATTATGCAGTTTTTCAAGTAACCGATCATGCGGAATTCTATTAAATGCTTTACGAACATTAGTGTACAAAACCATTATCAAACTATTCATATATTAACTTTAAAAAAATAACAGTTGAGTAAAAGTTGACAGTTTTTCTCGAAAGAACTTGTTTATAAAGTGATAATTTTCAAGAAGCAAACTGATACATATCATTGAAAAGTATGCGTTCAAACCAAATTGACAGCTTAGGCAAAATACTAATAGGTCTATAATTTTCAAAATTGTTTAGTGCTACATTTTTATATATAGGAATTATGTTTGGTAATTTCCAAAAAGAAAAATATGATCCAGTAATCTTGGAAAAACGGAATATCTGTAGAACAGGAGGTACAAGAGCATTTTCACAAACTTACCTTGACAACTCAATACCAAATATGTATTCATGGGAAAATTGGTTGACAAAATTTTCAAGAAAGCTTAATTCTATATCTATATCATTAAATCATGATTTTTGAAATTTTTTTGGCTTTTTTGATGTAAACAGAGCTCATTTCTTCGAAAGTGACCAGAAAATCAAATAACGAATAGACTTTTAATATGCTCAAAATTATTTCAACATCAATCGTTTGGTTACCTATCGATCTATCTATCTATCTATCTATCTATCTATCTATCTATCTATCTATCTATCTATCTATCTATCTATCTATCTATCTATCTATTTCATCGATTTGAAATTCTTTTTCACATATGAATAATTTACATCAAGCTTTAGGACTTCTGCCAATTTGGGAAAATTGTTATTAGTTTCATAACATATAAGTTTAATGAGTTCAAACATTTCATTCTTCGATTGAATGTCATTACAACGTTTCCGCCTTTTATCAATGTTAGCATAGGACTCTTTTTCATGTAACTTAATTGTTTCATGTCTTATCTCATCAAATTTACAAATCCAGCCAAGAATTCAATTTTGGTATGAGTTCCTTTTTAATCATAAGATTCTCCAAGGTCTGTATTATATTGTTATGAGGGTATTTAAAAATACTATCTGGTTGTTTCTTCGTTATCAAAACATTGTGAATAAATTTCCTCAATGTTGTATTCAGAGTTGCAAGTAAGAGCTGATCGTCCTGAGTAGCCTTCTCAATAATTGACTTAACTGAGTTATAACGAGGTTGATGTATAAGTAAATAAAAACAAAAATGCAAAGTAAAATAATCGATGTACATTTCGGCAAAGCCTTTTCAAGAAAAAATTAAAATTACAAAATTCACAAATTTTACACATTTTATATACATATATATATATATTTAATTATTTGTATATTTATATGTAGAACAAGCATTTCATGATCCTATAAAAAATATTAAACGCTTATAGTTCAAAAACAAATAATGCTGTGCTAAATCTGAAAGACCCCGCGGCCTCTGA
Organism: Hofstenia miamia; assembly: GCA_900660155.1. Lineage (NCBI taxonomy): Eukaryota > Metazoa > Xenacoelomorpha > Acoela > Hofsteniidae > Hofstenia > Hofstenia miamia. The sequence goes on from CABFPE010000001.1 coordinate 4,169,340, forward strand.
CTTAATAAAGCCTTGCTTTCTATTACAATAGCTTATGTTAATCTTAAACAGCCTGGAGATTTTTGAAAAAATTTCATGATCCTATAAAAAATATTAAACGCTTATAGTTCAAAAACAAATAATGCTGTGCTAAATCTGAAAGACCCCGCGGCCTCTGACTTTGCGCACTGCACTCCTCAATGGGTTTGGAATATCCTTGCACATATTAAGAAACAGTCAAAGTTCTTTATTTCCTCCAGGGGCTCAAAACCTTCTAAATACATTAATATTAGGTATGAAGAGAATTTAAATCTTTTTCAAAAATTTGAAAATTTTTAAGAAAACTTGTTAATCTATTCAACAATCTCTGCCACAGCAATAAACTTTAATAGAAAGTTTCAACATTGCATTAGTTTATGTTCCCCAATAGACCTACCCATGCCCCAAGATTTTCAAATTTGGAAATAGGCTTGGAGAAAATTCTTTGTAAATGTGGAAAAGCGGTTTGTCCTTTAAAAGGAACGCTAGGCTGTTAAGGTCTAAACGTCTAAATGACTTTCCTAACTTTGTTACATAACCCACCACATGTGGGGATGTGAGAAGGTATGGCATCAATAGCTTTGGTTGGTTTCTACTTCTGTGCTTCTGTTAATGCTAAGGCCTATTCAGATATGTTGGAGGATTGCCTCGTACCACAACTCAGAAAAAAAGGATTGTTAGAAGATGTGTGTTTCCAGTACGATGCTGCTCCCTCTCCTTTTGCATTATTCGTCAGCCTAATTTTAAACAAACATTTTCCGAGTATTTGAATCGGTCCTAGTTTGCCTGCACCCTTGATGTGGCCGCCGCACAGTCCAAACCTCACTACCCTAATCAATACGCTGTGACGAATCATCAAACACCAAGTGGCGGTTCGTTGAAGAACTTCGGAGATCTGTAGAAGATGCCTTTACAACCACCACACCAGTATTGCTCCAACGCATTTCTGACAGAACTTGAAGGCGCATCCATCCCTAATCGACTTAAGAAGTTAGTTATAGTATGCTGTGGCTATATATTTTATATGAAATTTTCGTTCCTATGTAAAATGGAATTGTTTTGTAAATTTTGACTTTATCACTTAAAACAGCTCTATAGTAATTGTGATTTTTGAATTGCAAAAAATAAATGAACCTTTATCCGAATGGACACATTTTGTAAATATGTTTTTTTAAGAAAAGATCAATAGGTTTCTAATTAGCTGAAACTCCATTATAAATCAGCAAAGCATTTGCTATCGAGATTGGACTGATAGAATCGAGTAATTATATAATGTTTTCCCGGTCTATCATTTTTTGTTATTTTACACCAGTTTATGCCACATTTCACATATTTAATGAAAGAAAGCAGATAAGCAAAGTACTATTAACAAAACCATACAGAATTAACAAGTGTTTTTTTCCAAAATTACATAAATTGATCAAACAGCATGCAGTCAAAACTTATTCCGATTTTAGTTTGACCTGGACCTGATTTAGAGGATTCAAACCAGACCTGATGTGATTAATCCTGATAGAGCTGAGAGAAAAATCCTGGGCTGACTCAGCACTAATTGCAACACTTGGCTTAGCTTGAGTCATAAATGGTCTTTATAAAAAATTAATGGCTACTAATTTTATATTTGAAACTCCTGCCTGAAACATAATAAAGTATTTAAAGTCCCCTCCTCATGGCGATTACCATTTCAATTGCTAACCAAACAAATTTAAGCGTTTCACAATTGAAGAAACACAATTGATTTTCATACTCACTGCATCTCAAATTATACTTACTTTGGTTAGAGTAACTATAACCATTGTTGTAGAAATAATTTTTTTGAAAGATATCACTCTATTTTAATGAATAGCTTGTAAAAATATCAAAGTAAAAAAACGACATAATAATCATAGGGATGGCTAAAATGGAAAACTAAGAAACTGGCAGGTCGTGATTATACTAGGAATTTATGGTTTTAAAGTCTATGGAAAAAGCTTGCATTTGAGTTGCAGATACTGTTGTCTAGATGTTAGAAGAATCAAATCGAAGGACACAAGACCGTCGGCACTCTCATTAACAGCTTTTGATACATAATCCTTTCAACATTTGCCGGGGCATAGATAGCCCTTACTTAGAAAATGTTGTACTGTACATGTACATGCATGTATAGTGCTTAATATTGATATAACGAAATTCCTTTGCTTACAAAATTTTATCAACAATTCAAATAAATGCATAATACAAAGTAGGAAATCATTATTACAAACTTAATGTGATGTTCAACTCTACGTATGCTTAGCATTTATATTTTGATTAAAGGCCAAGTTTGCTTTGTTCTAATGAATAATGAAGTTTCGTTTGATTATTTGTTGTTGTAGGCAAAAAGGAAGAAAAAAAACAGAAGAGAAATGTAGAGCAAAGTACTCCTACAACAAAAAAAGCAAAATTGAACTAAGTTTTACTGAAGGAGACATTTTTCATATCATCAGTAAAGACAGTGACTGGTGGGAAGTTGAAAATGCGAATGGAAAAAAAGGTTTTATTCCGATGAATTTCGTTGAAATTTATGCTGTTCCCGGAAGTTTTAGGATACCCAAGAGATCCTGCATTGAAAAACGGACACCTGAAAATGTTGTATATGGAAAGCTTACTCGTGATGAAGCAGATACATTGCTTAAACACGAATTTGTTGAACCTGGAACTTACATTATTCGAGAAAGTAGTAATACCAAAGGGTAAGTTTTTTGCAATTCTGTTGAAGCCTCTGCAGGTTACTTAAGGAATAAAATTAATTTTCGGCATCTACATTAATTGTAAAAACCTAAAACTCCATTACTAATTAATAACGACATTTTTTAGACAACTAGCTTACACGCGGTAGTTCAGGTCATGATAAATACATCTAATCATGTCATAGTTTCATGAATCGACTCAGCAACACGTCAAAAATCAAATAACTCAATCGTTCACACCCATGGGAGTAGCAACGTTTTGACAGCGGGGAGGCCATAGCACAGCGACTAAGGAAACTCAGCCATAGTTGGGGCTGACTGCTCCAGAAAATTTGAAACGTGACTCTCTAGTTCAGTTAAAACAGATACAATATGAAAAATAAGCTTTTTGCACAGGAAAAACAAATCTTCTTCAATTGACATGTAAACGATATGACAACTTTACAACAAATAAATACATAAGATGTACTCCTAAAAATATAACTTGTAGGATCTAAATTGTATCTAAACTGCACTCCAATAAGTGTAAAGCAGAAGAATTCTGTTAAAAAAACCTTAACATTAGATAAACAGTTATTGGAAAATTTTTTAATAATGATAATAAGTCAATTTACTGATAACATAAGAAAACTTTCCGTAAGTGGTTTGTTTTGAACACTAATGAATAATAATGGCTTGCAGCATTCGTCAATGGGATGCTGTTTGTCAACAGCTGACGTATTTTCCTTCATTAATGGTAATGGTAATGAATTATATATTGTCTTTGTGACTTTAGACATTAGAATTTTACAAGGCAAGCTTTAATGAGAGCAGCCGCAAAGCTTATCAAAAAATTAATGAGGAATGACATGTAGTTACCCAAGACGTTGTTGATAAAAATAGATTAGAAAAGGAAATGTAGAACTATATGAATGATTTCTTCTAATTCAAATATAGACTAGCAAGAACAGTGTGAATGTAAAAAGGGGAAGTAATTCCCCACAAATGTGCATTGTAGCAATTCCATAATTTGAATGGCAAAATGTAGATTATGAATAAAATTACAGCAGGTAGGAATCTTCGCAACGGTTTTTAACCTGTTTATTCGTTTCTAATACCGCAATCATTCAATAAATTGAATTTTACATATAGAATTATCAAATTCGTTATAAATTTTTCGTCAAGAAAATTGCTCACGTAGCACAGCAATTAAGTTTATTTCAAAATTTCATTGTTTAACTGGATCACCCATGTTAGCTCTGGGTGGCCACTCGTCTCTCACTAGGTGGCTCACGGATCACTTATTATAACTGGTAAAAAAAATTCCCTATAATTAATTGTTAAATTTATTAGATCAATTCGCCTGAAAGAACACCAATGGCTTATAAATACGATGACCAAAAAGACAAAGCGGCCAAAGCTTAGTTTTGCTGCAAATTCCATTCCATCATTAATATTAGTAAGCCTGCTCGCAGAGTTAACCGGCAATCAACGAGACGTACAACTAAATTGGAATTACGAATTCTTAGCAGGAAAAGAAGACAGAGAAATTTTAAGCACAAAATTGGAAAAATTTTTCATGACAAATATTCTGCAAAAATTGAACTAGAATTAACTAACACAATGCCGGATTTACTGTACCAGTCAGCAGACGGAACAGTGGGTAGGCCATGATACAGTTCCGGAATTAAACATGAAGATCGGTTTAATCATTAATTCCTTTGGCGACCCTGGCACCAGATGTTGATCTGTGTTAAATCTGATCGGCAGAGTGAAGCCGAAGACCGAACTTCATTGAAATGATTGCGTTTTTCCCACTTTCGTCAACCAAGGCTATTAAAAGTGGTAAATTTGTGAGTGGCTGCTGCGACCTAGATAACCACTGTGAAACAGCAAGGTTTCCTGAAAGGGCACAATATGTGACTGCCCTATGAGACGCACTCATAGCTCGTGACCAGTAGTAGTCTTGCTAGAAGTGCTTCCAATGTGTCGCCTTCTGTCCACCAAAAATAAACAGAAAAGCTTTTACGACAATTGTCGCCTCCACATGTACAAAGTACACATAGTTGCAACACTCTTTACCCTATTGTTTGACGTCTCTTTTAGGTACAGGATCCTTACAACGATGCGCCCTTTCGTTATTGGTTTCTGGTTTCTGCACAAGCTTTCGTCTTTCCGTATCGCTGATTAGCATTATCCATGAACCACATTCTTCTGCAATGACTCAGGCGCACTGTTCTTTGAATTACAACGGGATGTATGGCTCCCATCGTAGCTCTTAATGTAGCTAACTAAATGGTACCCCTAAATGGCACCCACCAAGTCTGGTCCTGAGGCCATTGTGCATGAGATCGTCACTAAATGATATGTTTAGGAACATAGACTTGGTCCTACCAACGCACCTATTGGTGGCAGAAGCCGGAGATCCTACTTTGCTGCCTGTTGATGCTCATTTGATGAGGTTGGGATGACAGGTCTGTGTACCGCAGACATCCCGTACTGTTATTGTTGTCAGCACAGCCCAGAAATTCTCGTGCAGATCACCACTCAACATTAATCTCCTCTGCTAAGTTGTGAATTACTTCACACCTATTTCTAGCCTGAGAGCATGATGTGGAAATTATCTGAGTCTCCCAGAGAAACTTCCATTAACTACTACATATCGTGTGGCAACCGCTTTCCCCTGCACTGACTCTTACGTGCACTTATCATGTGACCATTGCCATTGGAAACAATGAATTCTTTGCTATTGCTAACTCTAGGAATTGGTCACCTGCTGGAAAAGCATAAGTCCGTGAAAATCTCCTTGTGTTACTCTATCACAAAGAGAGGCGAAACAGAAAACCCTCTTACAGGTGCATATGCTGTTCTCTAACAACTTCTACTCACATTTCACATGCTTACGTTAGAGTAGGTACCATAGTGCCTCGTAAGAGTAAGCAAGAGAGTACCAAAACTATTCAGGACGTCTTACTCGCTGATAACGTAGGATCTTACAACAACACTATTGCACCGATATTTTTCTTCAGAGAGGCATGCCCCAGCAGTGCTGACTATCCAACTATGAAACCAATTAATTGCTTTTTCGAGAGACAAGAACACTATCAAAAGTTCTCTCCGATGCCCTTGATAAACACACGTACTTGGTGTTTGGTACAAGGATATTAATACCTAGTGGCGCAAAAACTGTAACTATGCCATTCAGATAGCTCTGAATTTGTTCCTCGTGCCGAACGAAAAAACTGACATCATCAGCATACTCGATGTGGTAAGTTCCACCTTACTTTGTCCAAAAAAGACAATTCCTTTTGAGGCTCCCTGACTTTTCTCAAAGTTGTAACCACTGTGTCGTGATGGGAGTTCGGTAAGAATTTAGCAGTTTTCCGACGTGAGTCATAAAAACATTTTAGTAACAAGCAGATTTACAAAGAAAATAATGATCTCAAGTACAAGCAGATTTACAAAGAAAATAATGATCTCAAGTTGAAGCATTTCTATTGTTCATGATTTGCCACCCGCTAGCTAAGGTAAAATCAAGGGTAGCCGCGACCTATGATCACCTAAGATGTAAACTTGAGGTGTAAATGTACGTAAATAATGAATATTCTGTAATTTCAAAAATATTGAATTAACTTTACTTATTCCAAAATGTTCTCTTTGTGTGCAACAATACCAAGTCATGTTTATCTGACTAGGGAGACATCCAAATTAAACTATGCTCCTTATTATTTAGATTAACTGTTACGTGGATTACAATCATGGGTCAATATCGATTGGATTGGGTGGCGGGTTATTCTCTTTGTACAAATTTGCCTCTTTTTGTATTATTTTCGATGTGGATTAATATAGACCTTCCGTAAAAACAGAAGGTAATCATTACTTCTAAAAAATTTGTATCATCACTGTAAATTAAGACAAAAATACTAAAAATTTTGAATTTGGAAATATTATATATCTATTAAAATATGTTTAGATACGTCCTATCAATGCGAACATATGGTAATAACCAAACAATACATTACAAAATCATAGAACAAAGTAGAATGTTCAGCATTAACGAAACAAAGTCTTTCAGTAGCCTCAATAAGCTAGTTGAGTTCTATAAGCAAAGTGACATGCATATTGCTTGCAAACTGTACATACCTTATTCTAAAGAATTAATCACTGACATGAATGATATCTCTCAAGGCCTACAAAAATTCGAAATTTGACGGGATGATCTTGTCGTTAACGATTTTAGAGAAGAAAATATTTTAAACGGAAGGATTGACACAACCGCAGTTGAAATTAGACAAATATCAACTCAGCCGAAACTTATAAAAATGGCTTCGATCATGAATGATTTGCGTAACAAAAATATCATATCGTTTTATGGGATGTGCTCTAAAGAAGCGCCTTTTTCTGATTACTGAGTGCATGGACAATGGCAACCTGTTGAACTTTTTAAGAACAAGATGTGACAATAAGCCACTCGAAGAAATCCTGAAATTGGCGATAGAGATTCTGTATGGAATGGTTTACCTAGAAGGAAAATGTATAGTTCATGGAGACTTAAAAGCCGCAAACATTGAGCTAGATGAGTTCAATCGTTGTAAGTTATCAGGATTTGACAATGCAAAAAAAGCGAGCGAAAATTCTTATTATCATTTGTCAGATGAATCAATAAGATGGGCTGCACCAGAGTTGTTTGGTGGGAGGAGTCTATCACTGAAAACAGATGTTTGGGCATTTGGAATATTGTTAGTAGAGTTGATGAATAAGGGGCAGAACCCCTATCCATATCAAACTAACCAAAGTGTAAAGCAAAATGTCCTAAACCGAAAATACCATGACAAACCCAAAAACTGCCCTGATCAAATCTATGATACAATGCTGCTGTGTTGGAAGTGGAATCCTCAAGACAGATACACTTTTAATACCATACGAAATATGCTCACCGAAGTTAGTAGCGATAAATCAAATTATACTTAATTCCACAAAGCAAAGAAAACAGTGCTTATGTTCAACGGCTTTTTTGAAAAATTTTGTTTTTTAGGAATAAGTTTTGTAAATACCAAACATTACATCATTGTTATATTTATTGTATTTAGTTGTCCAGAGCACATTGTATAATTTGAGCATTAAAACAGGCTGATTTCAAGATCATTATGACATTATGCTAAATATTTTTATATACAACTGCCATGATTTTATTAAATTTTTTATTACTTACTCTTTTAAATTCCGACCATGAATTAAATATCGAAAAGACGAAAAATTTTTTTCTAAGTTGTCAAATCCTCAAGACAGATACACTTTTAATACCATACGAAATATGCTCACCGAAATTAGTAGCGACAAATCAAATTATACTTAATTCCACAGACCAAAAAAACAATTCTTATGTCCAGCTAGACCAGATAAACATCAATGTCTGTAGACCAGAGCAGAAACAACTATTTATGTAGACCAAATGAGCAACTCACTTTGAATTGAATGGAAGCTGACACACATTTCCATTGATAAAAAACAACATCTGCGCTATTGAATACAACCCAGTGTTGTATACCTCGCCAACCGCTGCTGATCCATCGCATATAAGCGAGGATTTGACCAGATATATTTTTTTCAAACATTATCCTAAAACAGAAAATTACAAAATCTCTTGGACATCTCTGGCAACCTCATTTCAGATCTAAAATACATAGAGAAAATTGCAAACAATTAGAGCCTAAGGGAAAAATAAAAGGAATTTTTAGATGAACTAATGAGTTTCTGAACCTAGAATTCCTTCACCTTAGTTGTAAAAATTTGCTATCATGCGTAGGTGTGAAAAATTAACATTTACATTTTCGAATCTAATGTATAACATATGTAATATTAATTAAATCCTTTGCAATCAGAAGTTGGCTCCTAAAATAAAGACTAATATATTAATATAACATGAGTGGTGGACACGAGCTAAAAGAAAGCTTAGTGGACTTTGTATAGCTTCAGATGACAATCAAAACCTTAAATGAAATATAATATAATTAAAATTATTTCAAACCACCCGCCATGACTGCTACTATCAACTAATATCACGTGTTCCTAACTCATATATAATCAGAAAAACGACAGCAATTTCAGAGTATCGACGTCTTTTGACCAAGCTACACCTAGTAACAAGTTTGATTTCAACAAAACAAACTTCATTTTTAATACATCAACTTATTATTTACTGTCACTTCGTTGACTCCACTAATTGTATCCTAAAATATCAAATTACAAATCTTCTGCAACCTAAACATTTAATAATAGTAAGAAGCAATTTCATTTTCAACCACTCTTGTTACCTACAGAAATAATTATTGACTAACATAAAATATCAAANTACCTTTGGGAAAACAATTGCTATGTTTAAATTCATTACTGTTTTTAAGGAGAAAGGAGCGTTTTAATTTTATGTTAAAACAATACTTTTTAGGGTTTACCATCGAAACACCATTTTCATTAAAATC
>CABFPE010000001.1:4214918-4273958 GCA_900660155.1 Hofstenia miamia
ATATATATATATATATATATATATATATATGTATATATATATATATATATATATATATATATATATATATATATATATATATATATATTCATATGTATCTCACAACCATTATATTCTTGATAATTGTATATTAAATATTTTGCGAAATTTGCACTCAAGTAAGTGCCTAAATTTCATTTTGATATTTGTTTCTATTATGGTGTCGTAGCAATAATGCGCAATTAGAATGTGTCTATCATTGCGCAATTGAAAATAATCAGTTAGAAAGGAGAGAATTTGTATTATAACATTGCATTATATTAACTTCTAATTTAAGTTTATTATTTTCTTAATGATTATAATTTCACTTTAACTTAATAAACGCATTCCAAATGCATTAAAATATTTCAATATTTGTGCGTTTAAAAAGCTTTCAGAGTAGTGCATATGATGTAACACACTGAGTATTAGATAACACTGCAAAGAACTGATTCCTGAAGCAAAGGAGACTAGGTGCCTTTGTATGTGCATTTATGTAATATTTCAATGATTAATGAATAGAAATATTGCTGTTATTCTTCTCTCAAAACATTAAATAAAATTTATTTCAGAATATATCTATAATCATTTGGTAGGTATTTCATTTAATAATAAGTAGGGCCAACAAAAATCAAAAACGTCAAAATTGAAATAAAGGTAAATTTTGTTTAAGTAATTTGAAATTGAACTGTTTTAATGCTGCTCTCAATGGGGCAATAATGCAAAAGTTAGTGCAAGTCACAAATTATGAATTGAATTGAACTTGTAAAATGCTTTGAGCCTAAATCAATCTGAATTTTGGATGCTTTGCTGAAATTTGAAAACTATAGATTACATGATTTAATGAATAATCAGTTCATTAAATCTTACAGAATATGGACTGTTGAAAATAGCAAGTGTTCTTCTGCTTTCAAGAAAAGGTTCTTCTTAATGTTAAAAAGCATGTTTAATACAATAAAATAATGGGCAGTTGGTGCTTCTTACTAGATAGTTGATTATATTTAGTATGGAATACACAAATTTTAAAAAAGCTTAAAAATCTTTAGGTCAATTTTTAGGTAAAAAAAATTTTGGGTCAAAATTTTAAATTTTTTTGATAAAAAAAATCGCCCTAATAATAAGTGTCAATTATCGTGATTTTTGCAATGAGTTAGATAACTACAGCAAGTGGTTTTGTTTACTCCAGCCTTAACACAATTGCAAGTTCAACTTGTAAAGCAGTTGAAAAGATGTCATATTAAGGGAAAATAATTTAGATGACACAATACAAATAAAACATAAAATAGTTGTATGAAAAAGCCACAAAATATTTATATCAAAATAGCAGTGCTCATGAGTAAAGCAGTGAAATTTGTGAGTACAATGAAATTTCCATATCAACACCTTCTGCAACTGAGTGTACTTTTTGGTCATCTGATATAAAATGAGATAAGAAAATATTCATATATTTGATATTTTTGATCATATTTGATTGAATAGGAATAAGTACATGGCACAATTGCACTTTTCTAATAATGATAAGATTAGATTTAATAATTGATTTTAATAATATTTCGAATTTCATTAGTGTCAAACAAAGTTAATGATTTCATAGACAATTTTTGTGGGAATAATGTGAACTGTATGGATAAAGGTAATTCATTATAAATGCAAAAAACAAAAGATACAATTAATGATTTGAAAACACTAAGTAACGATGATCAATTATTTGGTTTTAATAATTCTGATAATGATTATGAAATACTTAATTAAAAATATCAAAATCCATGGTTATTTTAAGATGAGTTATAAATGAATTCATTCTTTTAAAGATGAAAATTTAAGGTTAATGCTAAATGTCAGAATATTTTAGAGGGAACAACTGGAAAAAGAAAATTTAGTGACTATCAATTATACATTGAGAAATTGAAAGATGCAAGCACAAAATTTTATTAACAAAAAATAAACGTCATTATCACCATGTGATAATAAGCAGTATTACTTAAGTAATTTAGATTTTTTTAAACAGTAATTACTTGTGCTTTAAACTGGCTGCAATGCTTTCTAAAATTTCCTTTAATTTGCTATATTTCTAAAAAATGGAAATAATCATTTATATGTGATGAAAATTGAGAGATAAATGGGACATTTGGGATGTATTGTTATATAGAGCCACTATAATTTAACTCTATATATTGACAAGCGCTATTTAGAGTTATAAAAGATTCAAAGCAATTTATTGCTACAAGAAGAAGGTACAACAACTATAAACTACAAAACTACAAAAAGCTATTTACAAATATAATAAATATATATAATATAAAATGTGTGTGTGCATTCTATGCAAAATTTTCAAATGAATGTAGTGTATTATTGTCGCTAAGTAGGCATTGTCTATTAAAGAGGAATGTTCGCAATTTCTTTCTGAATTTCTTGTAATTTTTTTCAAAGTTAATTTCTCTAATTAAGTTATTCCATAATTTAGTTGCTGTGTGGTGAAAACTATTAAAATATTTATCCAAGCATGAAAATGTTTGAGACCGTTCATTTAATAATTTAATACACTGTTTTAAAAACGAAATTGCGGCTTGAACAAATTTGAATTAAAATAATATTGATAACATATGCATTTGAATTTGATAATAAAGAGATAGTATTTTGTATTTAAATTGGTAATCTGATGCATTGTCATGTTTTTGTGCAAAATTGAGTATTTTAAGGGACAAATTAAAAGTTTTAGACAGGAGGATGCGATGTTTTGAATTAATATTTGTAAAGAGGAATGAGCAATATTGAAAGTGGAGAGGCAGAGTGCATTTATTAATTGTTTGTGGTACGTATTTGAACTATTTCTGAGATGATAAAGATACCTAACTCCAGAAGCCATTTTTTAATTTTAGCCATGAAGAATTGTTCGAAATTTAAATCATTGTCAATTTCAACACCTAAATAGTTAATAGATTCGCTTTGCTTTATTAGTACACTATTTAATTTATGTTCTATATTTTTTGTGAGATTTCTGTTTGTTTTAGGGGAGAATATTATAAATTGTGTTTTTTCAATAGTCACTTTCAATTGATTATTTGAGAAATATTTTGTTAAATTTTTAATGTAATATTGGAGTACTTATAAGACAGGTATCATCTGCATATTGATAAATTTTACTGTTTTTTAGCTGTTGAGTTATGTCATTAACATAGATTGCAAATAGAATAGGTCCGAGAACTGTGCCCTGTGGAACCCCACGTTCCGTTATAATATATTTTGATTTTTTACTCTTTGCTGTCGATTTTTAAGGAAAGTCATTATTAAGTTAACAGATTTGTTATCAAAGTTATAATATATTAATTTGTCCCTTAATATGTCAAAATTCATTGAGTTAAATGCTTTGCTCAAATCAAAGAGGGCAACACAACTACATTTGCATAGGGTTAAATTAGATTTTATTTGTTCTGATACTGATAAACTTGCATTTTGAGTGCTATAACCATTACGAAAACCAAATTGTTTTTTTGAAAGAATATTTTCAGATATAAAATATGCATTTATTTGATTATTTAATAATTTTTCAAATAGTTTACTAAAGGGGTGGCCAATGCAAATTGGCCTATTATTTTCTGCATTTAGAGGGTCGCCTTAATTATATATAGGGCTTATGTCAGATTTCTTAAATATATCCGGGAATTCATTATCAATAATTCATTAGTTAAATGCGAATAGTAGATGTTCACTAAAGGTATGAAAATGACGTTTAATAATAAAGATTGGAAGATTATAGGATGCCGTTGATTTATTTGTGTCTAAAGTTTTTATTATGGTTTCTAGTTCATTTGCATTTATGAGTCTAAAAGAAAAGTATGTTTTTCCTGGGAATTTATTAATATTTTTCTTTCTCTTATATTGGGGAAAATTGAAATTGCTAAGTTCCTTAAATGTTGTATTTAGGTGATCTATTATTCTTATTTTTTCTGTTGTAATTTGGTTATCAATACTTAATTCCTTAATATCAGTTGAAATTCCTTCACTTTTCCCAAAAATTTATGAATATATCGCCATTTTTCGTTTGTATTACTTAGTTTATTGAAGAACCTTTTTTGTTTTAAGTCAGATTTTTTATTTCTTAATTGTTTAATAATCCTTTTTGATTTTTCGTAATTAGTCCAATTAGTTGTTGTCTGTTCTGTTTGAGCGAGATCAAACAATTTTCTTTTAATACTTACTAGTTCATGTATGTCACTATCGTCGGCATTTGATAAATCAAACTTGCGCTATTTTAATTTTACTTAGCGGTACTTAATTGGTGCCGCTTTATTAACTGCTTTGCAAATTTCTTTTGAAATATAATTAATTATGCAAGATCCAGATTTTAAAGTGTATATATAGTTGAACGATATGTTTTTCAAAAGTGTTTCCATTTTTCGTCTGAATAATTTAGAAAATCTCGTTCATAAATTATTTTTAATTTATTGGTTTGGTAGTTATATTACTTATATATGTACAAAGAGCATGGTCACTGAATGATTCAAACATGAAGCATTTAAAAACTAAGTCAAAATTTGTTAGGAAGTAATCAATTAAATTGTCATGTAGGACAGTCAGTATTTACACAATGAAAATCGCATGTTGCACAAAATTCTTTTAACGATTTTTTTCAAGATTATTAAAATACTTTATATTAAAGTCACCGAATATATTTATAGAATAGTAGAGATCACTTATTTCGGACATTTCATTTGCCTTAAATTTTAAATAGTCAATATAATAATTCTTATTGGGATTGTATGTGATATTAAGCAGTTCTTTATGGCATTTATTTCCAAATGATATAATGTCTATTCAGAGTGATTCAAATATATCGTGTTTTAATTCATATTCTAATTTACGTACAGGTTTTAAATATTTGGGAGCTAAAATCATGAGCCCGCCACCTTTACCTAATCGGTTTTTATGAAAATGTCATAATAATGTCGGTCAGGATTAAACAAATTAGGATCATTGTTATGCTGTAACCAAGTTTCCGTATTTAAGAATATTGCGTTTTGTCCTATCTTATTTATTAGAAAATCATTTCTGTTTGAATTGAGGCTTCTAGCATTGAGATAAACAAGTTCATGGTTATTGCAGTAGTTTTTTTAGTGTATTTTCTATTTGCGATTCTTCTAGAACTCCTGGGTTGAGTTTAATATCTCCTGAAAGAAGTAATCTTATGGAATAAAAATAGTTATTGAGGTGATTAAGAAGAAGGGTACTGAATTTAACTGTATATGCATAATATGTTAAATGGGAATGTTTTGAAGTATGTGGATGTCGATTTATATAATATAGAGGTACATTTTGTAACATTACATAAATAACTAAATAATATATAATAAAATGTACCTTTTTTCTGTACATTTTCATAATAATTTAAAGAATTGGCAGCTTTTAGATAGGAGGTGACATTCTGAATTCGAAATGAAGAGTGAGAAATTAGGCGAGGGTGGAAGAATCCTTTTAGGACGAAAGTGATATGAGCAATTCCTTGAAGAGATAAGTGGATTCCATCACGGGCAAAGAGGTTCGAGTTGATACATCATGGTGAATTCAGAATGATTTTGAAGACTGGAATAACATTGAATTTATTAGTAAAGAGACGTTCATTAAATCTAGTGATGACATGTTTCTTCTGTAGAGCAGAATGTTTACAGACTGGAGTAATTTCTAGGAAATAGATGCGCGGAGTGACTTTTCGATGGATTAAGGATACAAGATGATTGATGTTCTGTTGAAATTGTTTGATGTCGGTAGATTTGAGTGCATCAATCAGGCCTGTATTTATGAAGACGGAGTTGATGTGCGTTGTAGGATAATTCTGGATCTTCTGAGAGAGTTGATGAGAGTTTTGACCGGGATATGAGTGAATTGTTCTGTTTGATTTGAAAAAAGATTGTGAGAACGGACATACTTCAAGATACTGCTTCCAATGATGAAAGAGGTAGTTCCGGGCTTGATAGATTTTACAGATAAACGAGGCTTGAGATAGGTGTGCTGTTGACAGACATTTTGAGGTTGAGGCGAACGATTTTCTGGATGATATCGTCTGAAAGATTCATATCGATGAGGAGAAGGTGAAGGCGATCTGGAGTTTTTTACATTAAGAGGAGTGTATGATGGAGTATCTTCTGAGAATGGTGAATGAGTAGGACTAGTGGCAGAGCCTGATGTAGAACTGAGAGATTTTTGAAAAGGAGCAGGAGAGCTTCAGCGGGGTTTTCTTTATTAAGACGAGAGAAGAGTTGATGAATCGGCGTTTTCTTTTTATCTTTTATAAAAGCATTTGCCAGCAAACACGTTCGAAATTATTGCTTCACGGAGCGAAAGCGAGATCCGAACGTCTGGGAACTCCTGAAACCCAATACTTCAATTCAAATGGAATATATCTTGTGAGCAAGACTTCATGTCCTAAACATCATTCATAATAATGCGAAGGGTTCTTACAATCCCATCAAGTGTTACTAATGCAAAGACTTCCAAATCCGATATTCAGTCCAAAAAGTGATTTATTAAAAATGCAATCAGTGGGTACAGTGTTCTTGTTCTCTTAATGAAATTAATTTTAATCAATTCTAAACACCTTTAAATTTACTCAGAACATCTTTATTTTTCAGTTTTTAGCATTTTTTGTTAAGCATATTGCTAACAAGATATGTTAATGAAAAAATAGCAACTTTTTATTAACTCATTTCCAAAAATTTAGGTTACTTGAAGGGTAAATAGTTTTGTTTCTTAGAAATATTAGTATTTATCGGTCGACTGTTGGTGATACATACAGAATGCAAACCTCTAAAGAGAAGTTTACTATCCTTGTGATATTTTTCATAGATTTTGCATTTCTTTGAATTTCATGCATTTTTTATTGGATTGTACAATTCCATGTTCAAATATTTTCTGTAATTACATTGTTCTGGTAATATCTCTGCACCACTAGTATGATAATCATGTATTTACTAAGTCAATAGTTTTATTTTGATGCATGTAAGCACACATGTGGGTGAGCACCATTGCAATTAGTCTTTCATTGCTCATAACATGCCTACTATATGTAGTTTGTTCTGATATTTATTATTATTTTTATTTTGGATTTTTGACATACCATGTGATTTCATTTCTTCGAAGGATATTCCGGCTAATAAGTTACATCTATTGGACACGAATTGGATTTAAAAGCATTGACTGGAAAAGACAAGGTCAATGGGCCGTTGTGACTGGTGCAACAAACGGCATTGGTAAGTGCTACGCTCAGCAATTAGCAGAAAAAAGGTTTGATATCGTGCTGATAAGCAGAAATGAGGAAAGGCTAGAAAAAACCGCGCATGAAATCGAAGAGAACTATGGAGTCAAAGTAAAAAGTATTGCAGTAGATTTAAGCAATTTTGCCGCATACAACATTATAAACTCCGAGTTAAAAATGTTAGATATTGGTGTGTTGGTAAACAATGTTGGTTCGCCTAATTTTCATCCAGATTTCTATTCGAAGTTCGGGGGCAATACTCAAGCTAATTTACTTAACATTAACTCATTAACAGTTTTAAGAATGACCTCTATTTGTCTTCCAATGATGAAAGAAAAAGATAAGGGCATTATCATTAACATTAGCTCAATTGCAGGTGACAGACCAAGTGCGTTCATTTCAATGTATAGTGCCACGAAGTACTATATNCAATTCTAAACACCTTTAAATTTACTCAGAACATCTTTATTTTTCAGTTTTTAGCATTTTTTGTTAAGCATATTGCTAACAAGATATGTTAATGAAAAAATAGCAACTTTTTATTAACTCATTTCCAAAAATTTAGGTTACTTGAAGGGTAAATAGTTTTGTTTCTTAGAAATATTAGTATTTATCGGTCGACTGTTGGTGATACATACAGAATGCAAACCTCTAAAGAGAAGTTTACTATCCTTGTGATATTTTTCATAGATTTTGCATTTCTTTGAATTTCATGCATTTTTTATTGGATTGTACAATTCCATGTTCAAATATTTTCTGTAATTACATTGTTCTGGTAATATCTCTGCACCACTAGTATGATAATCATGTATTTACTAAGTCAATAGTTTTATTTTGATGCATGTAAGCACACATGTGGGTGAGCACCATTGCAATTAGTCTTTCATTGCTCATAACATGCCTACTATATGTAGTTTGTTCTGATATTTATTATTATTTTTATTTTGGATTTTTGACATACCATGTGATTTCATTTCTTCGAAGGATATTCCGGCTAATAAGTTACATCTATTGGACACGAATTGGATTTAAAAGCATTGACTGGAAAAGACAAGGTCAATGGGCCGTTGTGACTGGTGCAACAAACGGCATTGGTAAGTGCTACGCTCAGCAATTAGCAGAAAAAAGGTTTGATATCGTGCTGATAAGCAGAAATGAGGAAAGGCTAGAAAAAACCGCGCATGAAATCGAAGAGAACTATGGAGTCAAAGTAAAAAGTATTGCAGTAGATTTAAGCAATTTTGCCGCATACAACATTATAAACTCCGAGTTAAAAATGTTAGATATTGGTGTGTTGGTAAACAATGTTGGTTCGCCTAATTTTCATCCAGATTTCTATTCGAAGTTCGGGGGCAATACTCAAGCTAATTTACTTAACATTAACTCATTAACAGTTTTAAGAATGACCTCTATTTGTCTTCCAATGATGAAAGAAAAAGATAAGGGCATTATCATTAACATTAGCTCAATTGCAGGTGACAGACCAAGTGCGTTCATTTCAATGTATAGTGCCACGAAGTACTATATGAACATGTTTTCATTTGCTTTACGTGATGAACTCAAGGATTCCAATGTACATATTTGTCTCATTTCTCCAAACTATGTTGCAACTAATTTGGTTCAAACAAAGCCAAATTTTTGGATTCCTTCTGCAGTTGATTACGTTACCTCTGCAATAAAAATGACACAGTCGTCTGTTCGTAAGTCTTCTGGATGTCTTTCTCATGAAATCATTCATCTAGCTTGCGTAATGTTTCCAGAATCTTACATTTGTAAAACCACTTTCAATTATTTTGATAAAATGAGGCGGTATGCTCTAAAATGTAAAGAAGATGGCAAGAATTTTGAAAGTCCTCTAGTATATGTGGAATACCAAAAACTTTAATGTATCTAACCTTTTAGCTCCTTAAAATGAATGAATTTCATAATTTGAAAGTTTGGCAGTTAGTAAATATTTTTGCCTGTAAATATCAGAAAAAGCTTTAACACATCAATGTCAAATTGCTAAATTTGAAAATGTTTGCTATATTGTGTGCAGGAAGCACGAATATTTATTTACAAATAATGAAATTGGTGATAAAATTTTCATTTCTAATTTAACAATAATCTGAGTAAATAAGCACTTCACATCTGTATCGAATACAAAAGAATATATATTGTATAAATAAATTTCAAAAATTATGTTATTTATATGTTTAATAACACTTAAAGTATGCTAATAATCTCAATAATACAAATTATTTTTAATGTTATGACACTAATTTGAGATGTTCTTCTTTTAAAAAATATCAAATGCACTAATAGCAGTTTGCAATCCCAAGATCAACTTGATCTTCAACAATTTCGTGATTACTATAATTGATAAAAATAATAGTGCACTAATTCGTTTACTTTACATAATATAAATATATTATAATTAAGCACTTCATATTGAATTTCAATCAAAATTTATATTTACAATTCAAACTAATTTGTCTTCATCGAGAATCTTAATGCATTTAACTGACCTGTTGAACTGACTGATTGAATAACCAAACCGGTGTTCAGGTATTCTCCGAATTTTACGATAGTAGATATTTTCTCATACAATAAAAGTGATACACGACTTTCATAAATGTATGATAAACCTAAATTTTTTCAGGTATTTTCTCCTAATAATGGAAGAAAAAATGTTTTCATTGCAAGCGGCATCAAGCGGTTTCTTGTGGGATTGACTATTACAGACAGAAGAAGCCATCTAACTGCAGTTAGTTTAAATGCACCTGAAATTTTGTATTCTTAAATTAAACAACAATAATGTTTTTAGTTCTTATTTATTTGTTTGGATTAAACTCCGATTCGTTTCGAATCCAAAAATCATTTTTTTTAAAATTTTGGACCAGATCAGTTCCGGATTTTAAAGTTTCCATTTAAATGTAAATTACCACATTTTTGAAAGCTTATGGATAGAAATAAAATTAACCAAGATATGTATTTAATTAACCGTAAACAGCCTAGTGTCCTTTTTAAAGGACAAACCATTTTCCCGCATTTAGAAAGAATTTTCACTAAGTCTATTTCAAAACTTGAAAATATTGAGGGATGGGTAGGTCTATTGGATCATACTTTAATGCAATGTTGAAAATTTCTATTAAATTGTAATGCCGTGGCAGAAGTTGTTGAAAAATTTACAAGTTTTCTTTGAAAATTTCAAATTTTTGAAAAAGATTTAAATTATCTCCACATTCCTAGTGTTAGTGTATTTTGGTTTTGAGCCCATGACGGCAAAAAAGAACTTTGACTGTTTCTTAATATGTGCAAAGATATTCAAAACCCATTGAGGCGTGCCGTGCGCAAAGTCAGAGTTCGCGGGGTGTTTCAGATTTAGCACAGCACTATTAGTTTTTGAGCTATATAAGCGTTTAATATTTTTTATAGGATCATGAAATTTTTTCAAAAATTTCCTGGCTGTTTAAGATTAACATAAGCTATTGTAATAAAAAGCAAGGCTTTATTAAACTTCAACAAATGTTACAAAAAAATTTCCATGACATAGAATGAAAGGAAAAATTGCATAATAATGTGGGAGAATATAACCAACACTATTTAAGCAAAATGAATTTAATATATATTTTTAACATTTAGACAAACGTATTATACGCTCGTAGGTATTGTTTTTACAATTATAAACGAATTCCTACAATTGTAGAAGAAAAAATACACAATGTTATTCAAATTCAAAATTTTTTATTGAGAACTACAATGAATTTTAAAAACGATATTCAGTAAATAACATTAACTTACTAAATTTACTAAATGTATTTTTTGGAATTGCAGTTTAGGGGCCCACCACACCCCCATCTGCATCCGCCATTGATATAATACTTGGGCGAAATTTATTGACCATATAATGAATTCTAATAATGTAGGTGTTATAATGTCGTTTCTTATCAATATCTAAATAACAATATTAAAGTGTAATCTCCAAGTAGTTATCAATTAATATATATATATATATATATATATATAATAAACAACACAAAGTACAGAATAACACGACTCCATTGATTTTTCTTCTATTCAACCCTATCTTTTAGACAGTACGGATAATCGAATTCCAGATAATTAAGATTCACTGTAAAATGATTACCACGTTTTAAATTCCAATATAAGGCATTTACCGAAAAAATTTACAAATGACCAATATATGTGTAATAACAATTACAAACGGCAGATTTTAATAAATAACTAACAACTATATAGTAAAATTACAAACGGCCAATATATATATATATTTTTTCATCAAATATTCTTAAGTCGAATATGATTAAACCTTAGGCAACCTGGTGTTCTTTTAGAAGGACAAATCGTTTTTCCACATTTCAAAGAATTATCACCAAGCCCATTGGGAAATTTGAAAATCGCGAGGCATGGATGCATCTATTGGTGAATGTGCTTGAATGTAATTCTAAAATTTGTACTAAAGTATATTACACTACCCAAAGTATTTGAAAAGATTAACTTCTTTTCATTTTCCTTCTTTTAGGTTTTTCAATGCTCTTCATTGTTCAGGTAAATATAGATCTTAGGGCCCATGCCATCAACAACGGACTTTAACTCTTTCTCTATATGCAGCTAGATATCCCAAACCATTTTTTATCGCAGTATTTATAAATATTTAAATAAATAAGTAAATATATATATATATATATATATATATATATATATACAGTGACGGAAAAAAGTTTGTTGCATAACCTTGGTTTCTAGTATTTTTCTGAGCAACAAAAAGTCAACCAATTGTTGAGAGTTAGTTTATAGCGTTTATTTTAACAATTATTCCCAACTTTTCCTCAGCACTGTATATGAATATATATATTTCAAGTATTTTACAAATGTAAAAATGCTAATAAAAATTTTGGATTTTGTTTATCTTGATTCAACGTTCGCGAGTAATATGAATTCAATATAGACTTTTCAATTGATGCCGGAGCATTTCAAAATATACGATTCTTAATGGTCANTATATATATATATATATATATATATATATATTGGATGCGGGCAACTTAATTAATATTATATATTCAATTAAACTCGGGATATTGAAAAATATTCACGCATAATGTAACTAATATGTTTATTTATAATTATGTTTCCATAATGGATATTACATCATATAAAAAATCTGCATTTACATTTGTTATGTTTAATGATAAAAATATTTTTTGAATAATGGAAATAATATATTTTCAAATATTAATACTCTTTGCTTGCACCGACTATCCTATCATAAAATTTACCATATTCTAAGCAAAAAGCAGATCCTTTCAAAGATTTCAAGATGTCAAAAGAAAATGTTTTCAAATCTATTAAATGCACTTTGAGGTTTTGTAACTAAACCAGTCTTTACAAGACACCATTGAACATCATTGACTGAAAATTTATGTCTATTCGCATTAGCATGATACCAGTACACTTTTCCTATGCTCTCGCTATTTATTAATTATGCAGTGCATTCAATTATGTCAGCCAATAATAAAATTGAATATTCACTTGCTGTTGCGAATATTTGGCACAGTCATATTTAACAAAATCTTAGAGTTACTTGCAACATTACTAGTTATGAAGCGAATTACATGCTGTTTTCGCATTCGAAAAGAAATCCCAAAATATTCTGAAAAAAGCAACCCCACAGACATACGCATGTGTGTTGCCCTACATCCATACTCGGCTAGCGATAACAGTGAATTAAGCTTTGTGATCGGAGATGAGTTTAAGGTCATAGATGGTGGCCCTAAGAAATTGTGGTGGTATGTTCAAAATAACGAAGAGAAGTACGGACTCATACCCTCCAATTATGTTGAATTGTGTAAGTCAGAACCAAGTATTTTAAGTCGAGATGAGGCTAGTTCCCTTTTGGATGGCAAATTTATTGAACCTGGAACTTTTCTCATCCGTCGAAGTCCGAATACTAACGGGTAAGGCCTTAATTTTGTATTCATTCCAAGCATTCATCATTCATATTGTACTAATGTGATCAAATTATTTCTACATCTATACTATATTATTCAACTGCATAAAAAGTGTGATATTAGCCCAATAAGCATTTTTCAATGTTGAAGATTTCAGTGGTGCATATAGATTATATTGAGGTTTATGTATGCTTTTTGTTCAAATGAATTTGCAGTAAAATTGCACCATGAATTGAGACTCAACTGAAATTTGTCAAAATATCTTTGATAAGCCACATCAACATTCAGCTAAATGATTATAAAAATATTATCAAAATTATTAAAAGCGAGCTTATTGATTGGATCAGATTATCATATACTATCTCGGAATACTAGCTGAAATGCCTTGTTTCCAAATGACAGAGCACAACATTTGACCTCCTCAATGCCAGCTTGTTTCATGTCACATGCAGTTGTAATATTAATTGATTGCCTTAACTGTGAAGAACGATAAGTGAAGTAAAAGATGCTACGATCACTCTAATATTTTCATGTATCATCTGATATAATTGCTAACCTAAAAATCATTCTATTTCAATCTATCCAGATCTTTTCAAAATCACTAGCAAGTTTAAATTTCATACTTTGTTTGACTAATCTTTGACTCAATCGCTAAGAAAACAATTACTAGGTACTTTTTAAACTATGGTGCAGCTAGGTCATACTTCTAGAATTCAAATTTCGTCTGAATTCAAATAGAGAATAGATCCATTAGCTATCAGAATCATTGGATAAAAATTCTGTCTAAAGATACTTCTTTGAACGTAGAAGATAGTCAGGAATATGATTAAGAAACATACCGTTCTTCCTTAGGACCCTGTGATATTCTTACAAATGTTTTTTTTAAGTTTAAATAATGGAAACGCACGAATGAGTGAACGTCTCTGTGCTGATAATAAATATAATGAAGAAAATGACATGAAAATCTCAAAATCTACAATCAATGTCCCACGCGTCAATTAAAACTCAAACATATTTTAGACATTCAATTTTATTCATGTTTATCACACAGTTCACTTTTCAAACAAAAGTGTTATTAGATAATAAAATTTTTGTGCAATCAAGCCGTCATTTGGAGCTAACCTTACCTATACCAAAATAATTTAAAATACAATAAAACGTTGAATAAATTTTGTAAATTTGGAGCAATGTTAGCTTATGTAAAATTTATCATGAAAAGCGTCTTTCCCTTTCTGAAGCGAAGCGAACCTTAAAAAATGGCCCAAGTTCTTTACGGTTTGCCCAGCTATTCGACGACCTTTACTTATTAAATTATTACAATATAATGCACATTATTTAGATTGGTTCTGTCAATGAGAACGTATGCAAATGACGAAGTTGTTCACTACAAAATCAATAATGAACAGGGGTTGTATAGCATACATAGTTCTAGAAAATTCAGCAATTTAAATCAACTAATAATTTTCTACAGACAGAACGAAGAGTTCATTGCTTGTAAACTTTATGTACAATTTTCTGACCGTTGTGAAGAATCCAATAAACAAAAATCAGACCAACTCAAAGCGTATGAAATTAATCGCAACGACATCTCTTTTAGTGATGATTATATTGAAAATGGAATAAGTTTTGGGTTCGTAAATGATACGCGAGTAGAACTTAGACAACAGTCTTCTCAAGGAACACTAATCAAAATGGCTACCATAATGAAGGACTTACGAAATAAACATGTTGTATCTTTATATGGAATTGTATCCATATCATCACCATTTTACTTAATTACAGAATGCATGCAAAATGGAAATCTGTTGAACTATATTAAAACCCAGCTACACAACAAGCACATTGCAGAAATTTTAAAATTAGCAGTAGAGGTTCTTCACGGTCTTGTGTTTCTAGAAAGCAAGGGCATCGTTCACGGAGGGGTAAAGGCCGAAAACATTGAACTGGATGAGTTCAATCGATGTAAACTATCAGGATTTGATAATGCTAAATTGGAAAAAGAGCGTTCTTTTTATCAACTAACAGATAACCTTATTCGTTGGGCAGCACCAGAAGTATTACAAGGCAAGCAGTTATCACATAAAACAGATGTATGGGCTTTTGGAATCCTCTTGGTTGAGTTTGTTACTCGTGGAGAAACTCCATTCTCCTCTCTGACTAACAATATAGTGAAAGCAAATACTCTAAAAGGAATTGTACATGAAAAACCAAAAAACTGTCCTAATGAAATCTATGATGTCATGCTATTATGCTGGAAGTTGTCTGCGCAAGAAAGATACACATTTGAATCGTTAAAAAGTCTATTCACAGATTTCAGTGGTGACAACTCAAACTACAGCTAGAAAGTGAGACTAGAAAATATAATTATTGGCTAAAATTATAAACTTAATCGGGATGTGTTCACTAAAGAACTATTGACATCTATATTGTTTGATTTCATGCAAATGCTACCACGCAATGTGTTTTGCAATAAGGTAATTCATTAGCTAGAATTTTTGTATTTAAAGCAGCAGTAAAATATATTGATATATTCGATAACATTTGTATATTTTTATAGGTCTACAACAGGTAATTTGAATTTTGAGTAGTTGTTTACCATAACTGTGAAATTGTTCAGTGAACTCATATATCTTCGAAGTAAACCATTTAACCCACGGGGGTAAATTGTGATTTTTAGTTTAAGATCATTAACACATTAAGAGTAAACATTTGTTTTATAGGAGCTATTTCGAAATTTTCAATTTAAGAATGGTAAATTTTCTTTGAAGAAAATCAATTAATATCATATGTGTATACAGGGTATCCCATTCATCAAAGTTCTTATATACATATATTCTTATATATATATATTTTTTTAACATTGCTTTCCTTAAATGATAATATCAAAGGGTCTACTGAAAGTTTTGTCACTATTAGAAAGCTGCACATTTAACTAAATATCTCAAAACCTTCGTCAATTGCCATTTTAGAGTCATAGTTTGTCTTTTATCATTAGCGATTCGAGGTAACTAGGGGTCATTTAGTGGCATTTAGTTTTTAACGATTATTCGTATTAATATAGAAACTTCTACTGACAAAACTTCGTAGTTACTTGATGTATTAATGCTTTGTAGACAATCCTATAGTTAAATATTTGTTTTGTTTTAGTATAGAAGTAAGCATGTGTTTAAACCTTATCAAACTCGACCTAAGCCGTCTTCGAATCTTGCTTATTTGAGACGTCCCACTAAATTGTATAAAAAGAGAGCCGATCTATGCATAAGCATGACTAGCCTGGATCTGTTTGCTGACAGCTCCTGACAAACTTTTCAAAATAATTTCACAATAGGCATATCAACAACGATAAAAAGTAATTGGTACTTGATTAGGAGAAAGGCAGAGAGGAACCTTTATGCAAAAATGTAAATTCGTCAAATCGGAAAAAGTATATATTTATGTATATATATATATATTAGCATTGCCAAAATATTAGAGCAGGGAAAACTTAAGTAATTTGATCCATTGCACGTGCCACCAATCACAGGTAGCAAGCATTTGTTAGCAAGTAATTGACGTAAACCTCACGAGAAAAATTAGTATGCTTAACAGCATGAGCGAGAAGCTAGAGTAAAAACTAACCATCATAACTAGAGTGTGGGAATTGCAAACAAGTATGAGTAATACATTGCAAGCATCAAAATTACGCAGCTCACGCTGAAACCAAAAAAGCAACAGAATTAATTAAATCAATTAAACAGAGCAATCAATAATCTTCCAAATAAGAGGAATCTGGTTCACACTCCAACGCTGAGTGGTGGACCTGCTTTGGCAAATAAGCAAGCTGAATTCCTCTTCTTTATTTCAAGAATTTAGTGTGACAGTAATCCTAGTGAAAAATATTAAATAGAGTGACAAAGGTTCATTTTATACAAAAATCCTAATTTTATTAGCAAATGCAAACACGCTTGCCCTGTTTATACAATATTAATTAATAAATAACAAGTACCAGATAAACTGAATAACAGAAATATTTACAAAATTAAATTCAAAAATTCTAATTATGTCTCTAAGCATGACAACTGAAATTATCCAATCAAAATTAGCGAATTGACTCTGAATCAATGTTCGGCTGCAAACAGTTTATCAATTGTGGTTCGAAAACAAATTTTGAAGATTCTGATGCCACAATATATATATATATATATATATATATATATAGGTTATGATTAGTGTAACCCTAATGGTAATAAGGTAAATATCGTCAAAATAAGAAACTGTTATAAACTTATTAATTGCTAAGTTCTATGAACACCGGTAACTGTTAATATTTAAGCGCCATGCTAATTGCTTAATTTAGTTATTATTTAGTAAATGTTTTATTGAATAAAATCTTAATTCCGTAAGCCATTATGCTTCAGAAGCTTGACCTTGATGCATTCCACAGGCTAATAAAACAGTTGGCCAACTCAAGAAATTCTTTACCGGAAATCTATTCGCCGAGATTTATTCACCGACATATTCTTCCATAACAAAACAATTACTAGTTATTATGCACTTTTGGATTCATAACAGATTTTGTATTTAATCGTTGGACTACTTGAAGTTTATCATAACCTGCAATTAGAGGCGAATCAACTAATTTTTTAATGTCATGGCCTGCCATAATGTATCATTTTGTAGCGGGTTTTCGCATTTCTAGGATGATTTTAAATGAAAAAACTATTTTTTTCTGTTAATTTTCACCTCATTTAGTGAAAATAAATAAATAGCAATTCTTAGAAACAGATTTCTAATGTAACCTTATAAAAGAAATTTCTTTTCTTCAATACCATTCAAGTTTTAACACAATTGATGCAGTGCAGATAAACTCACAAAAATAATTGTAAAATATATGCTTGTCCATGATTAACTAAAATTCAATTCAAAAAATATGTGAAAACAACAGCAAAATAACCTGAAGGAAAAAAGAGGGTTTTACATTGAAGATCCTAACAATGTCAACAATGATGAATCACTATATTACTTAATCCCTTACATAACTTTAATTGAGCTTCATAACGGTTTTATTAAATTCTATTGGTCTATTTGCAGCACTAGTAGCTTGTGGCCTTAATGTAGATTTGATTAATTAACACAAGGACTTTATCGGAATTGACCTATAATATAACAAACTACATAACCGATAATGCTATCAATCATATACTAGCTATTGTTGGCTTTGCACTACAAAATATTTTGTAAGGAAAATAATTTAAATTGAATTTACAAACTTCACATTAATCAATAGCAATACATAATTTCAATATTTATCCAAATATCTACAACTGGACTCAGCTATTCCTTAAAATATTTGAAGTTTTCCTAAAGTGAAAAAACTTCCTCTGCTTATCAACAGCAGTTGACAATTGTTAGCAATAATAACAGTAATTCATTTATAATATTAAGTATTCTTGCGTAATTCTCTTTGCATTGCCTTCCGCATAGCATTCATTTGGCTAACACATCACTGAAAATCTTCAAATAGCTTTAAATACTATAATTACAAACACATTAAATCGTAGAGTTAATATCCGTTATCTCTATATTTACATGTTAATAACTTCATGAAAAAGTTTTTGAGCAATTGATTGATAATTTTAAATAGTTGCAGGAGCCGTATTTTACATAATGCTAAGTAAATTCAAACATGTAGACATATGTAGATATATACATCAGTTGTAGGAACCACTGTCCAAAAAACTAATTTAATTATTATCTCTACCATGTGCATATATTGCTTCAGATTTCGTTTCAATAATATTGAAACTATGGAATCATTTGAAACAGAAAATACATAAGCGAGTCTTTATATCTTCATAAAAGATTGCATTGTTCACTCCTAATATGTTTCATAGCTATTGTTCAAATAATAAATAATGAGTGCATACTGAACAAAGTAAAAATTAACTCTAAAATATACAACAATATAGACCGAAAAAAGACTTGTAAATAATAGGATGTTATTACGTTGTGGATACTCTCAGTTTTTGGTGGAAATCACAGGAAATCAGGCAATTTAATCCCATTGGTTCTTGAAATGTCCAATGAATATGGGTAAGAATTGTATTCTCCTACAAATTCTCTGCTCCAGTCGTTTCAAAATCATAGCACTATTACAGATTTGTCGAAGAAAATGACCCTCTCAGGAATTATCATACTGATGTGGTTTTGAGAATAAAATCATTAGTAGAATGCTGTTAGAGCTGTGTGATGCATTGATTGAATTATTAATATTAACTAATATTTTTACTCTACTGATACTTCTAAGCCCAAAAATTAGATTGCATTGAAATATGTGTGCGATTCTTTACTTAAAAATATTTATAAGGGAAAGTGAAGTGAAATAGAATAGCTAGAAAGATGGCTCTAAAAATTTCATTAAAGATATGTTCTAAAACTAACAAATATCTAAATTTTTCCTTTTAAATAGGCATTTTATTTCAGGTTATTTTTAACTATATTAATTTTTGAAATTATTTTTTTCCCAAATTGGGGCTATATGGGACGAAAATATAAAATCAATATCTATAATTAAGAAGTCTTCTATTTGAAAAACATAGCATAGCATCTTATCATATGCACTTTATTGTGATATAATTCAGTTAATGTACGCTTGTAAAGTACATATATATTTACATGCATTTTGCTAAAATTAAAAGCATGAACGCCAATCTATACAAATTTTGACAAAGATAAATACAATTCTCAAACGTGTGCGCAAATCATGTGCGAGCCTATTTCTTACAAATGAAATCTCGCATTTTACCCCACCATCTCAATTTACCTTATCCTCTCCTATATAATGAAAACGAAAAACATTGTTATCACAAAATCAAATATAGCATATATATATACATCAACATAAAAAATAACCATCGACTGATAAGCCTAAAAATATTGCTATAGACTAAGACTTATTTAACACAAACGAAAACTAATTTGATTTTGAGAAATATAATGAGTACTTTCAGCACAATTTAGCATTAAATTTGATGCAATACTGGCTTATTTCTTCTACCTCTTCGAACCACACCGGAGACAATGTGCAACCCTGCAATGCCATACAGAACATTAGCCTTAAATGAAGAAAATGAAGTCTCTATTAACTTACATTTTTTATATGCTAATGCATTGAATTTTTGAATTTTGAAAAGGTCTTTGATGGTTTATTAGCCATTTATAGATCATTCATTCACTCACGCTCCAATATATAGTTAGCTACTCCTTAACACTCAGCAACCTTCTATTTTAAGATGAATTATTGTCATAAAGGCTCAATTTGATATATTAGCTTAGTTTGTTCAAAAATTCAAATTAATTCATTTCATGACATATTTTGTTGAGAGATTTTGTAATGCATGTATTTGCTTTGTTTCTTTAAAAAGTATAAAATTTAGATATCAATTTGCAAGAGCTATGGACAATGACTTCAAATGCAAACTTTGTGAATTACATTTCAATGCATTTTTTATTGCAATTGAGGAACATAAAATGACGCTTTTATGTTTCATTTAAATTGATGACTGCAGCTTTGTCAGCTGATGTAATAGAATTACCAGAAACAATACATTAGTCACATTTAAAATCCGCAATTCCCTGATGAGTCGACATCTGTCACAATTATCCTAGATCGGAATCTATCTGAAATATCCAATCTTCTTCGGTGCAGTTAAAGATACTTTGAATAAACCAAATTTTGCTTCATTGAAACAGCTAATCTTATAATGTTCAAACGCACAGTCCAAATTACTGGTATTTATTCTTTGATTTTACAAAATTCAGTCTTCAATTCCATGTTATATTTGCGGCAAATGTGTAAAAACATTTATTACTCAATACAGCTCATCTAAACTTTAACTACTTTTAGTAACTTCTTGACAGAGTAATCCTTGCTATGATATATATTATATATGCTTTATGTAGACCTATATATATATATATATATATATATATATATATATAATTTTTATAATAAATATCGGTTTGTGCAACTGCGTAACTATGTATTGTATTGTTCGTATAATATTTTCCAAAACATTCTTCATGGATGAAACAAGTGGCAGGGAAGGAATACAGCTCCCCCTATTGTTAAATTTTTATAATAAATATATAATAAAAAAATTTTATTTAAAATTTGGAAGAAAAATTTTTAGCTTGAATAGCTGTTCAGTAAGAATATGTAATTACTAGGGTTCTATATTACCAGCTAGTGCAATGGGATTTACTACTTACAGTTTTATAAAATTAGCACCTGATGGTTTTTTCAAATTTGGTCAAAAGGAAGTCATGGCAAAGGATCAAAGGGACTAACGGCTAGAAAAAATCATGAGACTGAAATGGGACGGAACTGGTTTTACGTCAAGTGCAGTGCGACTAATTGGGACTGGACCCAATAAAAGTTTGATTCTGCAGAACACTAGTGATTATCTAATGTGCAATTGCTCTTCGACATAATTTATGTGCTAGTGGTCAGCTAGTGTTCTTCATATTTACCTAAAATGCGTTAATCCAATAAAAGTATGAAGTTATGATTTATAACCAGTATCACGTGATCTTGACAATGAGAAATTGTGTGATGACTTGAAGATCATTGCGACAATATTGGGCGTTACATCTGCTCAGAGATGGAATTGGATCGGATCTCGCGTCGGTTCAGATCGGATCGGATCGAATCGGATCTTCATCTTGAGAAACTTCGGATCTGTTTCGGATCTAAAAATTTTTAAAACTTGTGTATTTGTACATTTTATAAATTTTCACACATTTTTACATTGAATCCCATTTTAAGTGTTAATAATCTCAATCTTAGAGAAATTTTGTAATTGAATATCGTTCTTCATACAACAGGTTCCTCCTTATTCTTTCCAACAACTTATAAAATTGGTGACGAATATTTACAAATTTGAAAATCCGATTCATATTAGCCATCACATACTGATAAAATAGTAAAGAAACAAAAGCATTATTTGTACAAACTTGCAAATGGAAGAGCAGAATTCTGAAAACGATTCTCTCTAATATGTATGTCAAAGAAAAAGCACAGAACACAGAGACACAGAGAAGCAAGTGGAGTACCTTAGCTTTTGCAAACACTGCCAAAATGTAAAAATACTAATATAATTTGGGACGCTCTTCAATCAAAAAATCTCATTTAAATATGCACTCTAAGCAACTTGCAATGCAAAGGTCAACTTAATACTCAAAAGGTTTGTCACTATTATAATCTTTAATACAAAAATGTTTATGGAACCATGCCGTCGGTATACTATTAATAGGGTATTAATTTATTTAATGTTGCTGTTATATAATTTAAAATTTTTAATCCAATTTAGCATCCAACTTCAGCAAAATTCAAAATTTGTATTTAAGTTTTAAATTTTGTTTGAAAAATTAATTTTTCTATCACTGATTTAAAAATACTCTATAACAATTTTTTAAGGTTTTGCAAATATAAATGTTGGGGTTATTCTTTAAATTGCCATTATTTGTGCTATTCTTGTTTTCATCGCCCTAGCTGCAATTTTGATGTAAATTTATCTTTTTTGAATTGACTTCAATTCATTGTGACAATGCAAAGTGGTTATTTCTGAATTAGTACATAAAAATTATAATACGGGAGGCAATACTATAAGAAACTCAATTATTTAAACTCTATAAATATATTATGATTATATTTGATGACAATTTTGGGAACTAGATTATTACAAACCTTACAAATAAGTTGACTTGCATGCACTATTTCGTTAGTATATGTCCATTTTTATCTCAAGATAGTATTGAAGCACTTAAAATTTTCTATTCAAATTTAAAAATAACATAAATATTTTTAAGTCCATGTTTATTTATTGTTAGAATACTTAATTAAATTGGGATCCATTTCGGATTGAAAACTAAAATTTTGTTAAAAATTCGGATCAGATCGTATCCGTATCGATTCGGATCTTAAAATGTTGGATCCGATTCGATTTCTGCATCTGCCGTACTTCAGACATTTTCGATCATCGATAAAAACCTTTATGAGAACTATGCCAAAACAATAGAAAGCCTAAATACAGTAGCAATAGAATAGGGGAAAATGTCCGCCTATGCACTGAGATTTTGGGTGTCTTCAGGAGTGTGTAAATGAAAACGTCTTTGAAAATATTCCTAATGAAAAACAAACCTATATTGAAATATACAACCTTAGAAACGCTACAGAGGAATGTTTTCTTCTATATAATAATTTGAATGTAAAAGCAAATCCAGTTGCTTTATATTGGGAAACCATTTGAAATGATTCATTTTATGAAAAAATATTTGTTTGATGCATGTTGGTAGCAAAAGAACGACATGGGCATAAATGTTATTAGCTTAAATTTCTAAATTTAAGTTACCGTATAAAATATCTGCCATTCTCTCATCGTAGTTTTTTGAATTAAAGAGACTAAAATCACCAAACTAATGGCTAAATTTTTTTATTTCCACCAAAAACTTCGGGTCTTCTATTGGAAAATTTAGTTAGGACATTCTTCAATAATGCATTTTGAAATAATCTGGTTTAAAATTTTCGCATATTAACACAAATTGTGCGTAAAAAGTGAACAATATTTTGGCATTATTAACAGTTTTGAAGCATATTGCAATTGATGATTCATCTAGCATTGTGAAATTATGTTGATTCATTGCTAGTATTTGAATAACTTTTGCTTGTTAAATTAAGTTAATATACATATCAAATAAAATGAAATGAACTGGGCTAGAAGGCTTGAAAATGTTCTCATTACTTCCAAACAAACTCATGAATGTCTCCAATATTTCATCTTATGACGTGAAGTCATGTAGCACCTACAATAAATCGTGCTTCTAACGGATATGGAACAGTGACTGTTTGAAAATTTTAAATTTTTGTATACAGAAGAATTAACAAATCAAATCAAGCTTAAACATTAACAAAAAACCACTTTAAAATGCACAAACTATTTAAAGAGTCATCCCCTAAACGTTGATGTGGTTGCTTTGAAGTAATGTAGTTAACTAATTATGTTATTAATGTCCCTCGGAACTTGAGCTTTCACTTCGTCCTTATTTAAGATTCAGCGATCAAGTCCATTACATCAAGAGGGTGTGAAAAACTGTAATTAAATTGATTGACTGACCTCTAGTTGATTGATTGAACGATAGTTGCAAATTTAGCAAAACATTTTGTTATGTTATTTTTCTCAATATTCCACTTTTTAGTGCACCGGGCTAAGCCCGGGCTTGAAGCCCGTAATAATTTATCGGGAGACCGGGCTTCGGGATCCCTAAGTGGAACTTAACAAATTGAAATTAGAGTTGAATACATTTGGAGTTGAAAATTGGAATATAGGTCAAATATAACTTTATGAAGAAAAGCACTAAGCTTCAATAAAATTGTGCCAATGAAGAAAACAATTAGGTGAAAGAAAACTTATTTAGAAAAAAGTACAAAGATGGTCATTAAATACATTTCCGTTAAATCAACAGAATCCACTGGTTGTGAGAATATGATGCTGAAACATTTACGCTATTGCAGAAGTTACTACATGCTATCCATAAGATATTTCTCATTGGGACATTTGCTATATGTTTGCAAGTGTTCACTGTAATTACAGTGTATTAGGGAGGAAAAGCCAAGAAATTAATCACTATATGGTTCTAAAACCCACACTATTTAAACCGACAACTACTTGTTGCGAAAAAGCTAAAGGCTTTCTTAAATTCGACACTAGTAAACATCTGCCCCATATTGCCCAAGCTTTATGTTCTACACCCTAAATTGCCCCACTCAAAAAATTCTCACTCCAAAAACTACTTGCAATATTGCCTCCTATTTGTTCGATGACAATATTCAGAGCACTGCCCCACATAACCACTACCGAAAGCTTTGAATCCATACTGCCTAGAAGATACAGGATCATTTTTTCAAATGCCACCTCTACTATTACTGCCAATAGGGATCTAATGACCATATATATTAAAATTATTATTAATAGCCAAATATCAAATTTTAGCTCTATAAAGCTAATATTTTATGAAATATATTTATGTAAGGATAATTCCAAAGTCTATTGATGACATATGATTTCAAAAAGATCTTGTTGGTATTATTGAATAGAATCCAATTTCGCTAAAAGTTGGAAATACATGGTAATTGATATTTAAAAATTTCCAAGTCAATAAAAATTTATTTTACAATCTCCAAAATTGGAAATTCTTTGTTTCGGTTTTTCTCAACTCAAAAGTGTTTTTACACCACTATTTCCTCATGGATACCCACTTTAGAAAAATCTTGCCCCGCCACACCTTGCCCCATGGTTCGACCCTCCCACTTCTATCTCTGCTAGTAGCTGGTTAGCCTTAGACATTTTCTATTTGGATTACGAATGATACAGATTCTAAAAGGGAAAATTTTAAAGTAGAGCTTCAAAGTTTAAGTTTCATAGCCCATTCACAATGTTCTTGAAATTTAGCATTGTTCTCATATTGTTAATTTTGGATGACTATTATAACAAATAGGTCATAAGAATTATATTTTGTTGTAAGTTATATATCAAATTCCTTGTTAATTTATTTCTTTACTTATTTTGTACACATTCTTAAACATAATGATATCCAGTAAAAACTGCTTTAGTAAATTTATCATCAAAATAATAGCGTGAAAAATGGCCTGTGCGCCTAGTGCCATCTAGTGAGCGATTGAAACATATTTCATATTGAGGTATTCATCTGAATTAGACTTCAAATGTGGATTAGTGCGACAGCCTCTTTCGTAGGCAAGTGACAGAATTTCTCATATTTTGAGGAATGTTTTTCTAAAATCAAATTATGATTAAGTTTATTTTGGAGAAAAGCAATGAGATGCATGTTAAGTATCATAGGAAGAATTTAGATTCATTTAATAATCTTCAATTTCTCGCGTATGAAATTTGCAATGTTAATACATTAGTGAGAAAATGAAATAATAAATTATGACGTTTCTTTGTCATCTAAAAAAACATGTACGATCAAGGTTTTGTCGGACATTTCACTATTACATATCATGTCGTTGATCTCTTAAAGAACTTGCAAAGATTTTTAAAGATTTTACTCTCAATGTGGATTTTTCAATAGAAAAAATGAAAGTGTCTATCTCAAACATGTTTTACACTAAAAAATATTAACCTATAAAACAATCACCGATGATTTATTGCTGACTAAGCTTTCTTGTTTAAATCGAGCTATTTCACTTTGTTGTAAAGCATGGAATGAATTTGGCAATTGAATTATTGCACAACACTTATTTCTAAACAAATAAAATTAGTTTCCTCCGCTTAGTGGTGTGCAAAGATACTAAAAGAACGAAATCCTGCATTTTCATAAAAGGGAATCAACGAATTTAGGGTTTAGCGAAACTCTATTAACAATATTGCGCGGGTACATTAAAACAAAAAAAGGTAAGTTTCTCGTAGGTTTCTCATCATTAGATTAAACCATGGTAATTCAGGGGCGGATACAGAGGGTGGGGGCGAGAGGGCTCCCTCTAAAATAAGAAAATTCCCTAAAATTGCACAATAAAAATGCAAACGAAAATTCCTTAATACCGTCAAATGGAGTGAATAGCAACAGTTTTTTTCAAAGATCTGGTATATGTAAAGTGTATTTCATTCGGATATTACACTATAATGTCTTTTATGAGTCTTGAGATTATATTTCAAAAAAATATGAATCCTTAGTTTTCAGAATTTATTTTTAAATTTTAAATGTATTCCTACTCCCTCTTTTGGATGCGGTGAATAGTAACTCATGTGATTTTACTATATATTTTTCTTGAAGTCAATGCATAGTGATGAATTTTAAAAATTGAAAATTCAAAACTTTGTGCCCTCCTAGCACCCAATTATGTATTTCGCATTTTATTCAACCTTGGGCCCAATCTAAAAATTTTTTCTCTACCCACCTCTGTGGTAGTTGTCTGTAAATTTGAATATATATATATATATATTTGACAGAAGTTTATTCACAATATTGCGCGCATACATTTCAAGAAAAACAACAAGAAACTCCCGCATGTTTTGTTCAATAGATTAGACCAGTCATCCTTCAAAAATTAAATATTAAAGCACCTTAGTATCCTATTAGGAACAATTCTAAATTCATGTTCAAATGGAGTTTTATTTCCACATGGCCCCGGGAACAAAGTCTAGATTTAGAATACATACTTCTTTTTGGTAGAATGTCATGAATAAGTTGATTTTTGTCACGAAGAATATTTTCTATAAAGTTTGGTGTCCGATGATTTAATTATTTCCTGTAAGGATGATATAAGTCCCAGACGAATGGCCTTCATTTGAATATTATCAAGTTGCTGTAAAACTGTTTTCGAAGCTCCACCCCAAACAGAACAACAATATATCATTGGTGAAACTACTCGAGATTTATATAATAAACTAAGTTCCTTAGGGTTGAAACCCAGTCTCTTGAATTTAATTAATAAGTATATTTTACTTGTAGCTTTCTTAGCAATGGAATGTACATGAGGTTCAAAATTAAGTTTGCTGTCAAACAACACACCCCAAATTTTAACTTCAGTACAACGTTTAATGTCATCAAGAGGAGGTACCGGACTACGACCAAAATTCAGAAGCAATTCAGAAGTCTTTATACGATTTAGAAACAGATTTTTACTATTGATATGTGTTTCTAGCTCCAATAAAATATTTATTGCATTGTCACCTGCATCATAAGACCCTCAATAACAAGTGTATTGTCGTCGGCATATGCTTCTATAAAGCAGTCATTTCGCTGTTTTTTTAGGTATCATCAATGCCAACATTGAAAAAATAGGACCACTAATCTTTCCCTGTGGTATGGTACACCAGGATCAATACTTAATGTTTTAGATGTGTTCTCATTGATGGTTGTAAAGTGACTTCTGTTTCTTAAAAAATCAAAGTACCAATCCAAATACAGGGGTTTAATTGTGGTTGCAATCTTTGAAGTCCACCGAAAACAGCATTGTGGTTAATGGTATCAAAAGCCTTGCTCATGTCTAGCGTGATAATACAGCAGTAATCACTTTTTTTCTTAATCGATAGATTTCATTAAGAAGTGCGATCGTTGTGGAACTGTTTTTCCTAAATACAAATGGATGTTTACTTAGTGATTTATGATAAGCATTAGAAACAAACGTGTCATACACCATGCGTTCAAATAATCTTGATAGAATGGGGGTCACAGAAATAAGCCGCAGATCTTTATGATCCTTGAAAATAGATACTTTAGGAATTGGTTTAATATTGGCAATTTTCCAAATATCAGGGAAAATATAGCAACTAATGGAAAAATTGAAACAAGAACCCAAAAGCTCAGATATAAAAGGTGCACTCAATTTGAATATCCAAAAAGGCAATCATTCTGTTTCAGGAGTGGTGATTTTTAGATCCTCAAGGTGACGGTAAACTTCAGAAGGCTCAAAAAATGGGGTGAGAGAGTTATCACAATTAACATTAACATTATTATGTTGTACAGAATTAGTAGAAAAAGAATTATAATACTCATTCACTTCATCAGCGTTAAAATTAATGGGCTGATATTTATTATCGTTGCGTTATGTTACTCACACCAGACCACCTCATTTTAGAACTAATTCCTTTTAAATAACTGCAGTTTCCTTTGATTTTCTCTCTGATTTTTGACTCACTATCTCCGCGTCATGAAAACGTCTTTTACGAAACAATTTATTTTTCGTCTTCAAAAGAATCTTTATAACGGGAGTGATATAATCAGGGTCTCTACTCCGTAGTGTAGTACAGCGAGTCGGACATGTTTCTTCAAATATCTGACGCAACTTGTCAATAAGGTAGCGAAATACATACTGTATTGACATCATTAGAATGATACAAATAACTAAAATTTGTTTTGATAACTCTTGTATAAAAGCTATTTTACATTTTTCATGTTGGTCACGAAAGTAAACCTTCCGTTTACGTTTGAACAGTCAAAGATTGCAAATAACCCCCAAATGATCACTTTGAATCACAGAATTATATGAATAATATTTATTAACTATCATTTCATCAACACATGATATTTTATCAAGAGTCTTCGTACCATAAGTTGGTGCACTGTTAACCTATGTGATGTTACAATCAACAATCACATCATTCATGCAAAAATGATTAAAGTCACTACTTAAAAAGAAATTACTCTACAACTTTTTTGCGGATAAAGTTTCTAAAGAATGTGGGTAGTTAGCGTCAGGAAGATAATAAATAAGGCAGAACAGATAAGATCGAAAATTAACATAAATATCAAGCCACATTATTTCAAACAGTTCATGATTATGAGGATAAACTTGTATGCATTTGTAGTCTTTCCTGATGAATGCACACACTACACCGCCAATTCCCTTATTTAATTTAATAGTATTCCGGTCTTGACGAAATAAATTAAGTCATAAATAGAGACAAAGTCGTCACTGATTTGAGCAGAAAGTCAAGACTCAGTAATGAAACAAAAATCGATGGAGTTAGAAACAATATTAAAGGATAGATGATAGACTGCATTTGGTTTTTTAATATACCTGGCATTCAGAAGCATGAACTTCAAATTAAAAGCAGGATCTAGTCAATTGTTCATTTTCATACCATCGACTAAAGTTTTAGATTTCGAATTTTGAGGGAGGTTTTGTCAGTACCATTGTTAATAAGGTCTCGCGTTTTCTAAGTAGAAATTAAAGACTTAGAAATAAATATTCGAAGATTATAATTCCTTAAGAGATAAGCGGAAGCCAGTATTTTTCTAACAGTCCAATATTGTGAAATTTTACTAATGTGCTTCGAGGCCTATTCGAATCACGTGTGAATTTGTTTATACGAGTAATGTCATCAATCACATATTCAGATTGACCAATTAGATTTAAAATTCTGTCAATTTCTTTTCTATCAGCATCCATTCTGACAGTTAAGGGTTGCTCTGAACTTTTCGGAATACCATGAATTTTGAATTCATATCGTAAACGTTCATTTTCAGATGTAGTTGAAAATTATTTCGAGTTTCAGATTGAGATATTTCCCAAAAAGACTTCATTGCATCATTTACACAACCACTAACTTGATTTTTTATCACACTGCTGCTATTTAATTCGGTTATTTCAGTATAAATATTTTTAACACTACAATTTAATTTCTTGATTGATTCTTCAAACAGATTTTCTAGTTTAGAGATTTTCATTTTCCGATAATTTCTTTGATATTAATTTTTCTCTATTTCCATTATCGATGCATGGAGAACATAGAGTAATAAAATGTCTTCCATACTGTAGTATTACTTCCACACAACCAGATGAAAATCCAGTACATTTCTTCGATAGATGCAGCGTAATATTGAAGTATGCACATTCAAGTTTACTTTTATCATTAATTTCTTTAGTACAAGTCTTACAAATCAATTAATTAATCATATTAATTGTCGGTTACAATGCAGTTTACAAGCTTACAGAGAGTTTAACAAATTTGTGTTTTTTGTTCAAAGTCGTCTTTAAGACGTGTGTTTATGACCAATATTCATTCAGAAATACTTGTTCAAAGTCATTAAAGTAAGAATTTTACTTTAAAATAGAGATATATTCTTTACAAAACAAATATCTCTATTTTCTCTTTTCTATATGAAAATTTCGAATGACATATCTTCACTTTTATTACGTATTTCAACTTCTAAAATCAACCATTTAAACTTTCTTCCAAGTAATTTTCTACATCCGTTATAAACTCTATGCATTGGTCAAACTTTCATGTTTTAATTCAAATCCTCAAACACCTCATTCAAACCCCATCTCTGTTTAGCTATTACGAATAAATTATTCAAATTTCAACGTCGTTCGAGTAGGAATTCTAATCTCATCTGTCTGAGATCTCTATTAACAGACAAATCTCCTGCTTCAAATTTTGTAGGATTTATGAAATCCATGTACTCTGCACTTGATTTGAAAGGTTATGCATCTGTTGCTTTTTATCTGATTCTTAAATATTAAACATCCTTCTTACAAACATCTTTAATTTTAAAATGAAAATTCATTAATTAGATGTAGGTTATATTCTTACATATACTACTTTGAATCGAAAATATTTCCTATTTTTTTACAAAAAATCTAGCTTGAACACAAGCATTGCTTAAATCATAATAATTATATTATAATATTAAATCAATTGTGTTATATATGCTGCATTACTTTGAGCATAAGTTGCTGTATAAAAAAAAGAGATTTGTAATTAATACATATTGGGATATTATGCAATAATTCTTTTAAAACTTGTGAAAGAACTATTTAAGGCCTCCAGAGGTGCCACCCATAGTTGTTGATAGAGGTTTGATAGTGGTTTGACAATGCTATCAAAATTTTAACAAACAAAAGTGAATAGCTCTTTCAAATCAGATCTAAAACAAATTAATGAGGAAGCCATGTGAAATATATTCAATGACTTTGCAAATTCAAAATTTAATCACTAATTGATTTATTAAATAGGACCACATTTATTTTTTCAAATATTTTAAAACGATTAATAATAGAGCTATTGAGATTATAGCAAGCTGTTGATTCACTCGTTACTAGAATTTTACAAAAACTGACTACTCGTTGGAAGTCTAAAAGAAAAATGTTTTTGCAATCAAATTTGCATACTATCTTCAGGAAACAACAAAATGAATAGTTAAAGCTAAATATATTGCTACCATAATAAAATTATTATAATTACCTCTAGAAAGAAAGAAATAAAGGGAAAAATTTTTATTATCATAATTAAATAAACAAAATAATTACTAATTAACATGTCAATGTTCTTTGCTGTTATTATCTTCTAGTCGTCACAGCTGATTTTTTTATTATAATATCAATTCGCCTCGTAGGTCAGAATTCCTCAATTAAAATGGCATTGCCATTTAGGATATTGCTATTATTGATGAAGTTTGGTAAGTTAGCGCTGCAACTACCAGGATTCAAACTTTAAGCTTTACATCAAATTAAGTATGCATTTTGAAGGAGTTTGATAACTTGATTTTACTGACTAATAAATGTTGTCTAGGTGTGTTATTCTGTTTATATATACTGGATACCATTTTGAATTTAAGATTGCATTAAATATAGTATTTTTAATAGATGTTTGTATATAGAATATATATTTGCGAGCAGTATAACTTATTTATAATTGCAATATAATAGGAACGCAGGACGCATATTTGGGTTGTGTAAGCGGGCCGACTCGAGGGTGCGGCTGTGTTGGGTAAATTTTTGCCGGGTTCGTGTCGGATTAGGTGGAAAGTTTTTTCTTTAAATCGGGTCATTCAATATGGTTTCCATTCCTCAAAGCAGCATCATTTATCGATGTTTGAACTTCTTTGTATCAGTGGTATCAAAGCTGCAAAAGTGTCTGATTTTTTAAACCTGGCCCAGGATGGTCGGGATTTTCCAAAATATTTTTATATGTGCTCACAATCCCATGGCTCTTACAACTTTTAACCTATCAATCTAGTGCATATGTTCTCTATCAAATAAAATCATCAAATCATGTATATTGTGTCTTATAAATGAGGCCAACATTTTGGAAATTTTTTGTACAATTTGGGAACTTTTGTATATATTTTTTGGCAAATTTATGTATCTTTTTATATGCATTTTGGCAAAAAGATACATTTATTGATTTATAATTTGGCTAAAGAGCATCTTAAAAACCCCAATAAGTCTAAAAATAAATGCTAAACAATAATTTGCTTAAATAATGATTTTGTAGTTATGTATGACGACAATACTTTTATAGTTCTGGCAAAACCGAAGTTAGTTTACAATTTAAAAACTAAGCTAGTATTGAAATGATATTCTTTTGAAACGAAAAAATTCCTTTAGCTTAATGTTTAAATACTCACTTGATGTGTTATTTTAAAGTCAAAAAATACTGATGGATGTTTATTTGAAACCTATTTTACTCATTACTCATAATACGTCATAAAATATGCGATATATGCAACATATTTAACTATGTAATTTCATTATTTTTATTTGACTTGTCTTAAGTAAGCTGTTAACATTTTTACAAAAAATTGCGAAATACTCCATAATCTAAAAATGTTTGCCAAATATTTTTAAATTTTGGCTCTACCTGCTCAGACCATGTCCATCTTTTGATGAATACTTATCTCGGAAATGCTTAGCATTTCTCAAACGTATATGTACATTAATTTTAAAATATACAAAATTCTTTTTATCAATGTAATTTACATAAATTACAAAAGTAAATCTTTTATGCTATGGACTAATTACCAAACTACTAATTTAATTTTGATCTTAGTATAAATAAAACACAACACGGATGTTGATTTTTAACATTAGATTCCAATAAAAATTGGTATCTTTTCTAAGATCATTGCAAAATATGCGCCTTACTGGTGCTCTATGTATTTATTTTCTTAACAATAGAGCTACATTATTAAATAGTTTCAAATATTTATAAATTTGAGCTAAGTTTATTTTTTCTTATCTTTATAGTTTAACGAATTTTTAAGATTTTTAAAGACATGAAGTAAAATTTTAATCAACCAAAGTGAATAGCTTTTACAAATCAGACCTAGAACAAATCAATGAAGGAGGCCATGTGAAATATATTAAATAACTCTGCAAATTTAAGATTAAATCAATAATTAATTTATTAAATTGGACCACAATTATTTTTTCAAATATATTAAAAACAATTAATAATAAAAATGTTGAGATTATAGCAAGCTGTTGATTCACTCGTATTTTACATTTTAAATGATTTTACTTGACTACAGGTTGGAAGCCTAAAAGAAAAATGTTTTGCAATGAAATGTATCATACTATATTCAAGAAACAGCAAAAAGAATAGCTAAAACTAAGTATATTGCTACCATAACAAAATTATTATAATTAACTATAGAAAAAAGAAATAAAGGGAAAAATTTTTATTGTTTCAATTAAATAAATAAAAATAATTACTAATCTACATTTCCAAATAGTTGTATCAATTTTCGTCGCTGTTAATATCTTCTAGTCGTCGCAGTTGATTTTGAAGACGGTCAACTATAATAAGTTTATCCATAACTTGGGCCTGCATTCGTTGTTGATCTTTTCGAAGCTTACTTCCGAAATTATGTTTGTCTTCTGATAACGACCGAAGATTGCTAGCAGCCATCTGTAGTCTTCGTTGCATCCCTACTATTTTGTTTTGTAATTGCCGATTATTGTCTCCAGCTCGCGGACACAACTGAGAAGAATCTTCGTCTACCTTTTAAGTGCTTCTTCTGAGTATTCAACTTCTTGTCATCCTCTTGCTGGCAAAGTGTTGCTTCCACAGCATAAGTGGATTTTCAACTGATTTATCATGTGCATTGGTAAACCATAGACTAATGCGCATTGTCTTTGAATTTATGGAGATTTAGAATGATTAATGTTTCAGGAGTCAATCAACGTTAGCTAATTAACTGATTGATTGCTAAAGCGTGAGCGTGGAACATTTCACAATGCGCCGCATGATCATTCATGAAAGTTGACAGCCACGCTTATCTTTTTGGATGTCAATACTAATCATTGCTTGAGAAAAAATCTTATATATCATCAGGTCACATCGTGAATATTTTGAATCTTAGTTCAAACTTTTAGAAAACAAAATAAATTGGAAAAGAAAAGAATACAATAGCATAACCCAAATTTGCTTCATGAAAGAAATGGATGTGCTTATAAAAATATTACGCGCGTCTGCTTCTTTTTATCACAAAGATTTGGATTTGCAATATATGTACAAACTATATTAATACAACAAAGAATGACAGAATATTAATAGAAAAAGGGAGAATGATTTTCTTATCTGAAGGAGATCTAAAAGGGAAGCAAAAAGTGACCGCAACTGCTGCACACAAACCTAAGTCAAAGAGAAAGAATTTTACACACAAGTACTTGCAATAGCAGAGGCGACTATAAATGCTGTGGATACGTTAATGTCTAAAAAAGGTTCCGGTTAACAAAATGACCTAAACAAAAGTGTTTAAAATATCTAAAAATATCGTTCGGCGCAGCAATTAATTTTACTATAAAATTAACATCAGAAACTAGATTATTTTTGTGAAGATACCAAAAATACAGCCAAAGTCACCAGCTTTTCTTCAATTCTTTTCTTCCAACGAAAAATAAGTTTGGCATTTTCATTCACCTCGTTGAATATCCTGAACATCTTTATTTATAATGCGGCTTATAAAACCATATACATG
Source organism: Hofstenia miamia (assembly GCA_900660155.1). NCBI lineage: Eukaryota > Metazoa > Xenacoelomorpha > Acoela > Hofsteniidae > Hofstenia > Hofstenia miamia. The sequence goes on from CABFPE010000001.1 coordinate 4,250,409, forward strand.
ATGATTTTGTAATACGGACTTATTGTGCATATATATTATATTAAATATTGCGTGACCCATAGTTTTTCCTCATCCTAGAAATTTTATTTAGAATTCGGGTTATATCAAAAAAATGGTATACAATTTTGCTTTGCATTTTAATTTGAATTGCAGGATGCTGTTTCGCAGAACATGGCAATATTCTAGCAGATGGCAACTAGAATTATTAATATTTTCACCCACCGTGTGCGGTTTTTGGAAATATCTTTTTTGTAGAAAATGGTTGATGCTCATCTGACTAGGCAAGGCCATAGCATTTTTTCGAAGGTATAATGTTTCGGGCTTACTAAGTTTAATAATATGACATCTCAAGAAAGTTGAATCATTTTTATTGCACACCACTAAGCAAAGGAAAACTAAATTCATTTGCTTCAAAATAAGTGCTGTGCGATAATTCAACTGGCAAGTTCATTACGTGCTTTACAATAAAATATAATGGCGCGATTTAAACAAGAATGCTTAGACAGCAATAAATCACCGTAGTGTTGGTTTTATAAATTAAAATGCTTTGTTGTAAAACGTGTTTAAATAGACATTTTCAATTTTTCTATTGAAAAATCGACTTTGGGAATAAAATTCTAGAAAATCCTTGCAAGTTCTCTAAGAGACAACAACATAACATGTAATAGTGAAATGTCGGACAAGCTTTTTTTGACAGGGATTGATCGTTAGATGCTTTTCTAGATGACAAAGAAACGTCGAACTTGTATATTTCAATTTCTCACTAATGTACTAACATTGCAAATTTCATATGCGAAAAAAATGAAGATAATATTTCTCAGATTATTAAATGAACCTAATTTTTTCCCATGTAGGGGGGATTGGGAAGGGATAGCAGCAGTTTTTCAAAGATTTTGTATTTGTAAAATATATTTTATTCAACTTTTACACTGTAATGGTCTTGTAGATCTTGAGATAACATCTTAAAAAAAATATGAATATTTAGTTTTCAGGAATATTTTTTTAAATTCCTATTTACCCTTTTAGATGGAGGTGAATAGCTACACACATGTGATTTTACAATATACATAATATAATTTATGGACATGTACATATTTACTTTTGGAAAATTATTGACTCTTTTAATTAGGGATCCTTTCTTTTCTGTGAGGTATTCAATTTTAGCATAAAATTTTTAATAATTTTTCTTTTAAAAATATTAATGAAATTAGATGAGCATAGCTACGGCTACCCTATGGCAAATAAACCTGATTAATTTATATGCAAAAGAACAATGTACAATATTAAGCGTAGCATAAGTAATAACTAAATAACATTGTCTTCTTGTCTACTATTTCTATTCACCCCACTGTTCTTCAATCAATAGGGTTGGCCAAATTTGTTATATTCAAATTCAGCACTATTCACAGATTTCACCACCATCAACCTACTCTAAAAATCCAAAATCAAATTTGCGTGACATATCAAACATAAGTACAATTTTTTTTATTTTAGAATTTATTGACTTTAGCAAGCATTACATTTTTAAATTATTCGATCTTCTTGAATTTTATCAACATATTTAACAATATTGATTGAAATTAAAACTAAGCACACATTCATACCATTAGATGAAAATTGTGTAATTTGCTTAATCTTTTGCCATTGAAAATGCAATAAAAATTTTGTAGTGCATAATGCAAAAAATCTTCTAAAAACACAACACACTAGTTTTAGAATGTATTTTAAAATTTGAAAAGAATTGTGCTGAGTCTTGACAAATTGCACGAATTCTGTTTCTATTTTTGGAATCAGTAGATGGTGGTGTAGTCTGCGCATAGTGATGAATTTTAAAAATTAAAATTCAATACTTTGTGCCCTCCCTAGTATCCAATTATGCATTTAGAATTTTATTCTGCATTGGCCCCCCTCTAAAATTTTTTTCTGCATCCGCCCTTGATTCGAGTTGGTGCTCAGAAGGTTCGCCCACCTTGTTAATTTCGATTCGAGATCCAGTCCCCCTTGTTAATATTATTTGTTTAATAATTTAATTTGGTTAAAATATAACATGAAAATTCAGTGCTAAAATTTAGGGCACCTTATTAATTATTTAGGAGGACAGTTCTGGATACACGTTCTAGGAATGATATATAGAGATGAAAATTTATTATTATTCTTATTTGACTGAATTTTTTCATTCATAGTTGGTAATTGAAATATATTCACTTAACAAGTTCTTAGATATTGTGCACATTATTTTCATAAAAGTTCTTTAAACAATGAGTATTTTAGATAGAGCATTCTAGAAATGGGATTTATTCCATTGTATAATAAAACTCTAAAATTGACTCTTGAAGGTGAATTTTTTCTTTCTATCATGAAGTTAATGTAACACAAGAAAACTTTCACCTCAGACATTTTATTTTACTAAAAATATAAGCAAAATTGGCAATTAGTGCACTTACAATTAATGATAAGAATGTGAGAAATGTAATGTAGCCAATCAGATTTTACTTCATTGTAGTTTAAGTGTTTCAAATTTTGGAGTGTTTCATCTTCTGCCAATGTGAAGGAAAACTATTTTTCATTATATATACAGTAATGGCAATATGTATTCGACCACCTTGCTATTTTGAAAAAATAATGAACATTCATTGGATAGAATGTGCCTAAGATTATAATTAAGTGTTACTTTGATTGAGAAAGGAAAATCTGTGTCTAATACCATAAAATATGTAGAATTACAATTGGCTATTAATTTTAATTCAAAATTAAAAAACTTGTATTACGAACATGTATTGGGCCACCTGAAAAAAATTTAACAAATGAGCAAATCCGAAAAAAGGAAATTCAAAATAAAATACATAAATTAATAATTGATGCATTATAAGCACTTAGCAACAAAATTCTCTCTTCTAATATTTTGTAGGGTGTCCCTTTGAGCGAATAGCAGCTTTAAGGCGATCAGGAAATGAAGCAAAATGTCTTTCAATAAAGCTGTTGGGAATTCAATAAAATTATTTTTTTTATTGCGGTCCACAGCTCGTCTTGAGTGTGAAGAGTATGCTGTCCAATTCGATATTTGGCCTCTTTCCACATATTTTCGATAATGTTCAGGTCCGGAGATTGGCCAGGCCAGTCAGCAAGGATTGCAACCCCATTATTGTGGAAGAAGTTCTTCATTTCTATTGAGGTATGACATGGAGCACCATCCTGCTGATATATTGAATCACTTGTTGGGAGTGGAAGCGTTCTTTTTCTAGAATCCGAACATATTGAGAGCTTCAGAGAGTACCAGTGATGTGAACAATCTGCGAAAGCCACACTTCCATATTGCACACTATACCATTACAGACTTCCCAATCTAATTAATGTTCCCCGAGTAAATTGATGCAAGAATGTGAACTTTTGCCCAGTTGGTCTCTTTATCAACATTCCTTTTGATGAGTATAGCTCAAATCTTCACTCATCTGAAAATATAACATTAGCCCAGTGTTTCCCAACCTAGGGTCCGTAGAGAGCTTTTGTAGGATTCGCAACAGAGAGTGAAAAAATTTAATTTTAAGATGTATAATATATAAATAATATAATCCAACAGTAATCGCTGCCTGTATTCATTTCGTGCACATTCTCCCTGTCTACTTCCATTAATTCATTAATATCCTTTTCTGTTTTTTCACTACCAACTGATGATATAAAAATTCAAGAAGAATTTACTGATCTACAAAATGATTGGAATGCAAAAACAATTTTTGATGAAAAATCCCGCGGTGTTGCAATTCTATCCCAAAGTGTCCACATTAGCCTTGAAATTGTTAATACTATTGTAGAATCGGTGACTAGGGACTATAGCGGCATTACCAAAGAACTAGTTGCCTCTGCAGAAGGTTACAAATGAGGCCTTAATAGAGCAGCCACGATTCTAGCGAAATAACAATAATAGATCTAACAAACAACATTGGTAATTCATTCATGTAACTTGTAACTGTTTAGAGAGAAAACATCCAGGATGACCAATTCATATGGTTGCAGCCGAAGTGCTACCTGAGGGGAAGGCAGCTCGTGATTTGAGTGTGCGGTGCTATCCTAATTGTCTCATTATTTAATTTCTATCTCAATTCAAATAAACAGTCTCGAAGTGGTTCTTATTTCTCAGCTCACTATAATACCCCGTTTACACGTGACATGAGACATGCATGTCTTGTGTTTTTAACGAGCGAATGTCACGTCTAAACACCCAAAACACGCGACATTCAACCACTCAAGTAGAGAATGTCGCTTGTTTTGGGTGTTTAGACGTGACATTCGCTCATTAAAAACAAGACATGCATGTCTCGTGTCACGTGTAAACGGGGTATTAAATAGCACATAATTGCTGTGCATTAACGTTAACCAGCGGTATAGTATCATCACAGTGCATGTAGGAAACGGACGAAGGTCTTATTTTCCTTATACCTAACCGTAAATAATATGGTCCCACGATTTAGGCTGCTAATACCCCGTTTACACGTGACATGAGACATGCCTGTCTTGTGTTTTCAACGAGCGAATGTCACGTCTAAACACCCAAAACACGCGACATTCAACCACTCAAGTAGAGAATGTCACGTGTTTTGGGTGTTTAGACGTGACATTCGCTCATTGAAAACACAAGACATGCATGTCTCATGTCACGTGTAAACTGGGTATAACTGTCCGAAAGCTACGCGTCGAATCGGTGCGCAGTTAGCAGGACTCCCAAATTGTCGCCGTGAGTTAAGCAAATATCATTATCAAAACAATACGATTAAGCAAAAAATAAATTTTGAAGAGAGTTGAAAACGTTGAGGTGAGATAAGCTCTCGTAAACTCTTTTTTTTATTGCTACATTAGTTGCCCTATTTATACAAAGTTTCAATAATTAAAGGCCTTTGTTTACAATTTCGAATCACACGATCACTTTCCCTCGCAAATTCAATTTAGCAACAAACAACACGTAATACATCATTGACGGGACAAATCAATAGCAACGTCAAGTGACGCAATCACTACAAATTACAAAATTATAAAGTAAGAATTCGATCAAATTTAAAAATAAAATTCAAATTTCCCCGAGTGACTCTACACTATTTGTTACAACTTTTAAGTGTGAATCTGCTTTCTCTTCGTTAGTAGTCATCAAAACAAAAGCCAGAAACTGACTCAATGTTAAGGACAATATGCGTATTGCATTATCAAAGACTGTACCAGACATTGAAGCGCTGGTAAATAACAAACAATTGCAACCTTCTCATTAATCTTTTGATGTAATACAAAGCAATTTTTGTAACTTATCTGTTATTGAAGTATACATGTATATTTAAGGGTTCATGACTTATATAAATTTTTAGTAGGTCCGCTAACCCAGTTTCTTTATAAAAGGTTGGGAGCACTGCATTAGACCAATGTTCAGATGAATTGTTGTTCATTAAATTGGCCCACCTCAGCCGGCGTAATCTTTGTTTTGAGGTTAACAATGGCTTTCTGGGTACCACGAAAGTCCCAATTGAGATTTATTCAGGATGTTTCGCACAGTTCATGCTATCACGAGGTGACCATCAGCCCATTCCTTGCAAAGTTCCTCTGAAGTCTTCCTGGGATTTCGCATTGAAAGGCATGCAAGAGCTGATGGGGAGGTTTTGGAGGTCTTCTTTGGTCTTCTGTACTTTGGATTGGGGGCAATGATGTTTTCAGAAGTGAAACGCCTGATGATATCCCCGACATTACTTCTAAGTCGCTCTACAAGTCGGGCTATATTACGTTGACTCATCACTTCCATATTGTTTAGAGATAATCAACTCGCGGATGGCACGTGGTACGTAACCAGGCATTATATATGGCGAAGAAAGACTGTTTTTAGAAATTTCCATAATAAATAGATTGAAAAAAGCTCAACCAATCAAATTTTTTACAGATTCTCTGATTTAGTCTGAAGTGGCCGAATACATTTTCCAAGAAAAAATTAGCTAACCATAAGCATTGTAGGATTTCTCCTTGAGATTTAAGGCTATAAATTTTGCTACTTTTTAATTATTTTAAAATTAATTAGGTCTGAATTTTGGTATAATTTAGTATTGTGGTTAAAATAGTTAAATTTGAGTTATTCTCAAATCATAATATAGCTTTACAAGAGACAAGTTTTTGAATGATTTTAATGTCATAATTCGTAAGACACTCTAAATAAAATGCAATCCAACAAAAATATGTCATTAAAATTTTATGCTTTGGTACAAAATTACCTGATTAAGTCACAATGTGTACAAATATACACAGTTAATTTCAATGAAAATATTAACAATAGAAAAAATTTCTTGTCATCAGAAACAATTGAGACTAACAGTGCTGAGCCGATATGAAAATATTTTTTAGCATACAATGTGCATGTCGGAAGGGTATATGATTTTAAATTTATCTACCTTAGTTTGATATGTGTAAAAATCCTAGTGCAGATAGCCTTGTAAATTTCTATTATTTCTTGCTTAGTTTCACCAATGCATGATTTGTTACACTCATCAGGGTATATTGATTAACAAATATAGTTAATATGAGTTTTTTGTGATGTGATATTTGTTTTTGAAGATGTAATTCAAATCTCTCATTCTCTTTCTGAATTTTTCAATTTGCTTTCTTAGATATGATATTTTCAATTATACATCAATATTTGCTCAAATTTTCAATATCTTGATGATTTTCTTCAAATAATTTTCTTTAATAGCTTTTTTAATATTGTGGGATAAGCGTTCTGTTCTGAGACTGTAAGTATTTGACTAAAAGCGTTAATTGTTTGTTCATATGTTGAGTATATTCTATATACCTTAAATGTGGGATATTTGATCCTGAATGCCTTTCGTTTATATATTAGCCTATTTCATATGAAGTGTTGAAGTTATGAACCCATACGTCTAAAAACATTCATTAGTTATTCCTTGATCGTTTACGTTCATATTGGTTACATTTGAGTTAATTAAGTTATTTTCAATAATATCAATGACCTACACTCTGAAAATTTTCATATAATTAGTTAGATCATCGTTCATTTTTCATTTCTAATAATGTTGTGTTAAATATTTCTCCCTCTTTTAAGAAAATCTGTGCATATTTTATAGATTTCCCTTCAGTTAAATCAAACTTGATAGTTAATAATGGTTCCATTTTGGAAATATATGTTGATTTATGAAAACAAGATCTGGTTGCATAGTTTATAACTGAAAATATGCGTAAGATATTGATGAATTGCATCTATGTAAGAGTTAAAGCTTGTATTCAATCTAAGGATGGCTAAACAAAGTATTGATCAATAGTGACTAACATTTCTTGTTATATGCGCTACTAATTTATTACAAAATATATTTGTTTTGAATTTGTACAATTCAATATTTACAATAGTCAAAAATCCCTATACTAAACATAGTTTTGAATTTTTTTGTCACTTACTGCATATGTAAGANATTGGGGGCAATGATGTTTTCAGAAGTGAAACGCCTGATGATATCCCCGACATTACTTCTAAGTCGCTCTACAAGTCGGGCTATATTACGTTGACTCATCACTTCCATATTGTTTAGAGATAATCAACTCGCGGATGGCACGTGGTACGTAACCAGGCATTATATATGGCGAAGAAAGACTGTTTTTAGAAATTTCCATAATAAATAGATTGAAAAAAGCTCAACCAATCAAATTTTTTACAGATTCTCTGATTTAGTCTGAAGTGGCCGAATACATTTTCCAAGAAAAAATTAGCTAACCATAAGCATTGTAGGATTTCTCCTTGAGATTTAAGGCTATAAATTTTGCTACTTTTTAATTATTTTAAAATTAATTAGGTCTGAATTTTGGTATAATTTAGTATTGTGGTTAAAATAGTTAAATTTGAGTTATTCTCAAATCATAATATAGCTTTACAAGAGACAAGTTTTTGAATGATTTTAATGTCATAATTCGTAAGACACTCTAAATAAAATGCAATCCAACAAAAATATGTCATTAAAATTTTATGCTTTGGTACAAAATTACCTGATTAAGTCACAATGTGTACAAATATACACAGTTAATTTCAATGAAAATATTAACAATAGAAAAAATTTCTTGTCATCAGAAACAATTGAGACTAACAGTGCTGAGCCGATATGAAAATATTTTTTAGCATACAATGTGCATGTCGGAAGGGTATATGATTTTAAATTTATCTACCTTAGTTTGATATGTGTAAAAATCCTAGTGCAGATAGCCTTGTAAATTTCTATTATTTCTTGCTTAGTTTCACCAATGCATGATTTGTTACACTCATCAGGGTATATTGATTAACAAATATAGTTAATATGAGTTTTTTGTGATGTGATATTTGTTTTTGAAGATGTAATTCAAATCTCTCATTCTCTTTCTGAATTTTTCAATTTGCTTTCTTAGATATGATATTTTCAATTATACATCAATATTTGCTCAAATTTTCAATATCTTGATGATTTTCTTCAAATAATTTTCTTTAATAGCTTTTTTAATATTGTGGGATAAGCGTTCTGTTCTGAGACTGTAAGTATTTGACTAAAAGCGTTAATTGTTTGTTCATATGTTGAGTATATTCTATATACCTTAAATGTGGGATATTTGATCCTGAATGCCTTTCGTTTATATATTAGCCTATTTCATATGAAGTGTTGAAGTTATGAACCCATACGTCTAAAAACATTCATTAGTTATTCCTTGATCGTTTACGTTCATATTGGTTACATTTGAGTTAATTAAGTTATTTTCAATAATATCAATGACCTACACTCTGAAAATTTTCATATAATTAGTTAGATCATCGTTCATTTTTCATTTCTAATAATGTTGTGTTAAATATTTCTCCCTCTTTTAAGAAAATCTGTGCATATTTTATAGATTTCCCTTCAGTTAAATCAAACTTGATAGTTAATAATGGTTCCATTTTGGAAATATATGTTGATTTATGAAAACAAGATCTGGTTGCATAGTTTATAACTGAAAATATGCGTAAGATATTGATGAATTGCATCTATGTAAGAGTTAAAGCTTGTATTCAATCTAAGGATGGCTAAACAAAGTATTGATCAATAGTGACTAACATTTCTTGTTATATGCGCTACTAATTTATTACAAAATATATTTGTTTTGAATTTGTACAATTCAATATTTACAATAGTCAAAAATCCCTATACTAAACATAGTTTTGAATTTTTTTGTCACTTACTGCATATGTAAGAGGCAGGGGTGTGCTCGAGGGGGTGCTCAGGGAAGCGCTTAGCGCACCGTGTTAAATTAGATTGGGGGCAGCCCCCCTTGTTAAATTTATATCGTATTCGAGTTTTAGAATATGTTTGTTGAGAATATAAACTATGGTCAAAATATATAATAAAACAAAATTCAAGATAGGAGCACCCCTTGTTAATTATTTAGGAGTAAAGCCCTGATAAGGGGTAAAACAAACAAGTATATAAACAAATTGAACTTAGAAGATTTCAAGGAATGAAATTGTACTCTATTGAACGCCATCTAGTGACGAGTTTTGTTCTTGGCAAAGTTTGTAATAGCATTTGATTATAATCTACCAAGGCGTACTTGTAAACTACGTATCATAACACTATGCAACATAGGGAAAGTGAGGACCAAATATTAGACACCAATGTATTTGATCTACTAAAATCAATTTTCTGTCAATAAAGTTTTGAATTGATATAGTTATTGAACACAGAGGTGTAAGCAGGATTTTCTAACCGAAGAACATCTTAGTTATTTTTAAGTGATTGGTCAAATGTGGTGCAAAGCCCCTTCTAAAATTCTTGAAAATGGAACATAAAAATACATTTCACGAACTTCTAATCTTTTTAAGTTTGCCGAAAATTTTGTGATTTATTCAATCAAAATCAATTTTGTAAAGTTGGTGCACCCCATAGCGCCATAGTTTGTATATCGGAAACTGCGCATTTATGGCGCTTAAGCTATAGAGAACATTTAGTAGACGCATCACCCAATTTTGGGGTTGGGATTGCGGTTTAATTTTCATGTTGAAAATCACAATATAAAGATGCGTTAAAATTTAATAATGTCAATATTCTTCTTCATCGGTTTGCTGAAGGTCAATTGCTTTGTCTGATTTAGGGAATATTCTTTATCATGTTAGTATGATATTAACAACTACAATTCTTCTTGTATGCATGGTTGATATTACACTCTGCAAGCAACATTTAACAAAAATTATCAAAACAATACAAGAAGAAATTTGTGCACAATATCAAAAAACATCAATGATGAATTGCGGTCGTAGAAAATAAACAAAAACAGCATGCACTAACATGTACATATGAAATTCAACCAATTCAAAGGCATAAACAACATGTAATGTAAAGCATCTCACCAATGTTATTTCTTCTCTATCAAAATTTGTAAACAATAAATAGTCCCATTTCATCAGAAACAAATAATGATAAAAAATACATGTATACTCAGGCCTGATATTTTAATAGATCTTAGGCTACCTACTTCCTAATGGTAACATTTCATATACACAATTGATATGATTTTTCTTTACTGATCTATAGATAGCTGTAGCAAATTTCAAGCTGGTTAATGTACATAAATTAATACGTTCATTATTAAAACATATCATAATATTTTCTTACTTTTACTTGTACTTTTTGGCTGTTTTTTATATTTTTGTATCACTTTATGCTGCAAAGTTGTCTGTGAAAAAGGAAATAGGTCTAGAAATATCTTAGCATATTTCAATGTTTTTATTTCTTTATAATGCTATTTTCAAGAGTAAAATTCAGACAAACTTCCCAAAAACAATACTTTGGTTTTTTCCTATCGTTTAAATGCCATAGAGGCATAATTTTTATATTTATTGTTTATTCTAGCAATTCAATGTGAATTCAAACCTTCGTTGCAGAAATTTGATTTTAGGAGTTAAACCCATTCTGAATAATACATGGATCTCAGTTTTACTCTTTTTTTGTCTTATCCTAGATTACAATTATGTATTCAAATACCGTCACGAGATGGCGTTCAATGGAATTCGCATTCCTATGCACTCCTCACATGGCAAACAGCAATGGGTTGCAAGAACCTCAGGATGTCCTTTAGTTTTGCTATTTAGACCATCATTGAAGAAGGCTCTTTTATATATATATATATATATATATATATATATACCCTAAAATATAACCCTGCTCAACCTGCTTGAAAAAATGATCAATTTTTTATATTCTTGTTTACAATAACGGGGCCTATGTGTTGTTGGGATTCGGGATATTTCTCCTAAAATTGGGATACTCCCGACGGAATCGGCGTAATTGGACAGTTTGTTTTGGTGACAATACCGAACTTGTGATCTTGGAAAACAACGTGATTGCGGGCAAATATATCAGCACTTTGAGGACTGTTGGCGAGTGCTTGAAACTAGTTCAATTTTGTGTAGAAGCGTGAAAATGCGACTGCTTGTAGCAAATATTTTCATGTGAATTTATTAATGTCAGACGCATTGCAAAATTTTTCTTATTTGTTTTAATATAATCTTTAATTTCATCCCATACTGAATTTTATGAAATATATACTCGTTCTGAAAATTTGGTAAGACATAGCCTAGTGAAATAAAGCTTCAAAAATATTCCACAATTTTATCAGAGTACATTTTGGGAACTCTACAAAATGTGTATGTCAACTACTTAAAATCTGAAATTATAAACTCAAGTCATATTTAGAATTTAGAGGATAATACTGTTAGTAATATATACTAACTTAAGTACATTAACAGTTTTGAAATTAGTTATCAGATTGATATTTGTTGCTTTATCTTCATCGCTGTTTCACTGACAGGTAATTACAAAAGTGTTATTTAACTTTCCTCAAGGTGTAGAAATGTTGATAGTTCTTAATTACCAACGCGTAGACTGGGATTAAAGCAAAGATTATATTTTTAAATATTACTTTTATAGCAGTAGTTCTGTTATGATGCATATACATATATATATATATATATATATATATATATATATATATATATATATATATATATATACAGTAAATTTCTCATTTCCCATAACATATATATACGTACAGTAAAATTCTCATTTCCCAACAGCTACATCGTCCTGAAAAAATGTGGTAATTGGATATATGATTAATTGAGAGCTGATTACTAAAATCGTTAATATATTAATTGTAAAAATTGTAACAATTAATAATAGCAATTTTAATTAAAAAATTCTACTTTATTTTTCACTGAATTACTGTGTTTTGCCAGATTACAGCAGTATTATTCTTTGGAACTAAGAGAATTACTTACTCTTTCTCTTCAAGCATTTTGCTTGTCAAATATTGGTCATACACACTTTATAGTGCTTAGCCCTCCCATTAGAGAAAATCATGTTCAGTAATTAGGTTGTCTGGATAAAATGTGTCTAGAACTCGTGTTATCCGGAAATTAGGACGCTTGCTTTATATATACAACGGCTTCGTATCCAGGTTATGCTTTGTTATCTATGTATATGTGTACATACAGGTGGATCGGATATTTTCAATCCATCTCCAATCCAATTGTTTACATCGATTGATCTATAAAGGATCCATATCGACCAGGAAAAATTGTCGTATGTTATTTTGAACACGCTAAGGGAGAGCACAAAAAATTGTACAAGCCTCTCACATGATGTTTTAAGCAAGGACTAATACATACATTATTATACAAAACTTGTGATTAGCTCTCATTGTGTAATGTGATTGATACACAAGTATAATATTTTCAGATTTGTACAACAAAATGATTGTGAGTTTACTTAAAAATTTACCATAAAAAGGAATAACTTTATTTGTTATCCATTATTTTTTATTCACAATTATTAATGGATATCCATAAAATTAATTTTTTGATCCATATCCAGTGGATATTCATGGATTAGATCGATTCACATCTAGATCTAGATCCACGACAACCATGCCAAGCTAGCTGTTTGTCAAAATGTGTTTAAAATAAGTCATGTTAAAGTTTTAATTTGAATCGAGTTAATATCGCAAAGGTACTGATCACTTAAGATTTTAAAGTTGTTACACACATCTAGTTTTTTGGATAGTATATACATTGTAAAGACAGATTATAAACAATATTTAATAGCGTAAGCAATGCATTGCTTATAATTTCATCAGACATTCTTAAGCTATTTGGAGCACCTCAGTGATTTGTCAAGAATTACCTTCGAAATTGGCATCTCCGCCTGGCAGTGTTTCTTGTTGTTACATTCTGCAAGAATTATTTCAACTGAAGACTTAAAATTATTTTCTGCTGTTTCCAGCTTTCCTTCCTCATTTTCCCATACTCTTGGATTTCGGCATATCAATATTCTCAGTCGTATAGAAAACGTTGCAATGGAATTTCATCTAGAAAGTTAAGCGACTTGAGGATGTAAAAGATGAAATGTTTCAAAAGTCTTTAGATTTTGAAACTAACTGTTTTTCTGTTTTCCTTGATTAAGGTTTTTGAAGGCTCGAGACTACCACGATTGTACAATTGAGTCTCAGTTTTCAAATTTTAAGAATTATTTAGAAAATAATAACGAACTAAGTAATATCTACAAATTTTTACTAGCTTATAAGGCCAAACGCAAAAGTCAGGGAAATCCCGGGTAACATGATAATTACTATTTCCCTTGAACTCTCCCAGCTGAATCAATTTCCTTCAAAATGCCCACACACATCAGAGAGATGTTGTAACTCCCATCTGATCTCCCAAGAAAGCAGTAATCTGAAACATTATCATCGATGTTGCAGACAATTTTCTAAGAAAAGACCCACATCTGGGATCCCCTTCGAAAAGCAATTAAATTGATTTCCACGCAGCATCTACCTATTTACATTAGAAAAGGTTTACTTCATTTTAAATGCTTTTTGAGTTTAAGGAATTTAGAAATAATTTAATTATAACTTAAATAGAGCCTGTATTTGCTCAGCGTTGCAATGAGATACTGAATGACATCAAACTGGAAATGTCAATGTTTTCTTATAAAATTATTTTAAGAGAAGTATTTTACTTTCAAAGCATCAAAAGCCAATTAATTTGATCGCTATCTAATTTGCAAAGAAAAAAAGACAACGAATCCTTAAAGATTGAATATAAAACATTTTAATTTGGAATTGGAATTGTGCTTTAACCTTTAACTATCATGTTTATAGAAAATAGACAGTAATTCAAGAGCATAATGACCGTTTATGCCTAAATGTTCTAATTAGATTACGATGATTTCGAAATGGTTTTACATTTGATTTTAGTCCGAGATATGAATTCTTAAAAAGACCAAAGTCTTCTAAAGCCAACTTTTCAATAGAAACACACAATATGTAAACAATCATTAAAATAGTTGAAGTTATCACAGCATCATGAGACAATGCTTATGAAACACTGTTAGTGGCATGATTTAATTTTTTTAGATAATTCATAATTGTTGTAACCGATGAAACTCCACTTAATAAATAATCCCTGTTTAACCGTTGTTTTTCATTCCTTTACGATAGTATACATTATGGATTCGCAAAAATTTATTTTATATTTTTTAACAGCGAGCCGTATAACTAAGTGACGAGAGCGGGTGGGTAGGCAATATGTTTAATACTTCAACGAAGAAACGAAAGCCATGTAGAAATGCAAAAACAAAGTTTAGTATTCCCAGTGAATTTCAGAATCGTTGAAGGAAGCAATGACAGCCAACATGCCAAAATAGTTATTTTGAACCGGATATGCACATACACAAATTTGCCACAAATCTTTTAACGAGATGTGTGAAACTGATAATGACAGTTTATGCCTAAATGTTGTAATTAGATTACGATGATTTCGAAATGGTTTTACGTTTGATTTTAGTCCGAGATATGAATTCTTAAAAAGACCAAAGTCTTCTAAAACCAACTTTTCAATAGAAACACACAATATGTAAACAATCATTAAAATAGTTGAAGTTATCACAGCATCATGTCATTCAAATGAGACAATGCTTATGAAACACTGTTAGTGGCATGATTTAATTTTTTTAGATAGTTCATAATTATTGTAACCGATGAAATTCAACTTAATAAATAATCCCTGTTTAACCGTTGTTTTTCATTCCTTTACGATAGTATACATTATGGATTCGCAAAAATTTATTTAATATTTTTTAACAGCGAGCCGAATAACTAACTGACGAGTTGGGTAGGCAATATGTTTAATACTTCAACGAAGAAACGAAAGCCATGTAGAAATGCAAAAACAAAGTTTAGTATTCCCAGTGAATTTCAGAATAGTTGAAGGAAGCAATGACAGCCAACATGCCAAAAATAGTTATTTTAGACGGATGTGCACATACACAAATTTCACAAATTTGCCATAATTTTTTAACGAAATGTGTGAAATTAAAATTGATGTATAATTTAAAATATCATCAATGCCTGATTTGAAATTTTATTGTGCCAATGTTGTTAAATATGTAAAACAGAGGTATATATAATTGATCTCATCATCCAGAGCTCACTTATGTATATCAACCAGTTTCTCTTCTATGCTTGAATGGCAATGAGACAATTGACTACAATTCAATAAGATTTATCTGTAATAATAATGAATATGATACTTTTGTGTCTACTGTAAAGCTTTTAAAATATACTAACAGAATGCGATTTACACACATTTTCATTGTCCTGCTAGCATTTTAAGACAATTTGATGCTACCAAGTTTTGTGTTTCATGCATTCTATCAAAGCTAACACACTATTGTCTAGGTTGATGATGCGGCGTTGCAAGCTCTTTAAGTGAAGCGGTAGGATTTCCTCCCCTTTATTTAAATCTGGATAAAAGTATTGTATTAAAACGAAATTTCTTCACAAATATTCATCATAACAGCACCATTAATTTTTAAAATCTCATAATTTTGAAAACATCATATTTTTTGATGACGACGTCAAAGGCCAAATTTGTAGGTTTTTTCAAAATGAAATGGCAATTGGTTTTAGAAGTTGGAAATATTGAATTTAATTAAATTCATTCCTTAATTATTATAGAATCTTCTTTTTTACTTTACTTACACTTAGTGTAAAAAAATATACTAATATTTTGGCAATAAACAGGAAGACTATGCCTTCGATTGAAAAACATTATCATTCATAAAGTGAAAAGATACATAGAAAAACTTTGTTAAGATGTATAACCCTTAATTAATATTGGGAAAATTTAACAAATTCCATTAAAAAAAGCACCACAAATTTTTTAATCGTAATCAAAGGTTTAATAAGAGAGGATTAAGTCATTGAAATGTTCGAAATCAAATTAATCAATAAATTACAATCTTAAATCCAAATTACTTTGTAAAAATATTGTGTCATTGATAACCTTTAATAAGGATTTAATGAAATTAAACTAAAGCAATTTCTCAAGTTGTTACTAAATGCTTGTTCTTTATGTTTTATTAATAATAGTAATAAATTCACTTTATTAAACTGAATATGTAAATGCAACAGATCTTTTACAGCTAATTGTGATATCATAGTCTGACTCAAAATAAATTTAATATATCTTTCTTAGATTGCCTCGTCAAATAGATTTTGAAGTTAACTTGCAAACAATAAAAAAGTTTAGAATTCTAAAATATTCGTTCTGTGTTTGAAATTTATAAATCATATTAATCTTAAAGCAATTTCTCGAATTTCATTTTAGCGTCCATTCTTTTACATCCTTTTCTAGATATTTCTCCAAATCTATCTTGTACTTCTTATTTATAATATCAATTAGTAGATAGAAATAATTGGATTGCAATTGTAGAGATATTGGCAAACTTTTTAAATATTCTAAGCGAGAAATGTAGTTAGACGCTGGATATATACATTTTGTACTTATTTCTTGGAGTCTTTCTAATTTATATGTATTTTATAGGTTGTTATAAAATTATATTACAAATTTCAAGGCGTAATAAGTCATGAAATTTTGCTCATATATGATAGATAATGCTGCTTTTATGGAATACAAATTTTTAGTCATTACTATCAACCTAAAAATGTCAAATCTACATCATTGCCACTGCCAGTAATGAATTTTTTTTTGCATCAATTAAATTATTCCAGACTTGGTAAGAGCAAAGCGTTTCCTTTATTCTTTCCTTTGCACCAACAAATTTAATAGGTAATTGGTTTTCATCATAGTGACTTAGTTTTAACTAGAATGGTAGAAAGTAATAATCACTTTTACAATATGAACGGATATCATTCTTACATGTTCCAAAACTATTCCAATTAGAAGGTCAATACTACCTCATTTCAAATTATTCTGGCATTTTCAAACTTCACCAAAATACTATTTATGTTAGTTTTTCAAAAAATAGAATCATACAATAAATGTTCTAATAGGGTTGCAGGAGAAATTACAATTTTGGTACTTGCACTAAGTATGTACATTTCTTATGGACGCAATTTGCTTCTTGAAATTACTTTGAAACTATATTTAGTTATATATATATATATATNAAACATGCTCATCGTTCTAACAATTAAAGAAAATTTTCAAAGCTACTAAGTTTAAAGAACAAAAACAAAAAATAAAATCATGGAAATAAATTGTTTATCATAATGTTCAGAAAGGAAATTTAGCAGGGACTTTGGTCGTAACACAGCCAACTAACAGCTAAGCCATGGAAGCAGAACACTAATCACAACGAATGGATATGGAACGGACTGGCATTCTCGTACAAAATTCAATGCAAACATCGATGTGGATATGGAATCGGGATGTCGATCACTACTATGATTGTCAGTTTTCCAATAAAACGTGTTGTGACAACTCTCAATTAAAAAAGTTTTTTACCATTTGACACTTTTATTTTCATGAATTGATCAAGATTCAGAGCTATAATTTTGCTTAGTAATTTATAGCGTTCAGAAAGTTTTGAAAAAATCGTAAACCAAGTTTACTTGAACCATACATACACTAGGCAAGGATGTAATATAATCAGCTGTATATGGGGCAAATAGTCGGTAACGTTATTACCACATGATATAAGGGCTATGAATATTATCACAGATAAGTATTATGTCAGAATAATTTACTCATAATTTACGTAGTCCAAAATAGTTAATTTATGATTGAAACCAATATACTTTCAGTATTGCTTTCATATTGTTTTGAATTAGTATATAAATATCAGCAACTAAGTATTGCCTTACTACATAAAGTACATGAAAATTTGGTATGTTCAAACAATTTCTAATTAGCAAAAATTATGTTCGCAGCTCTTCTCAAATTATACGCCTAGCTTTAACGTATGTAAAGAACAAAAGTTGCAAAAAAGCTTTAATCGCTAACTATTAGTTAACTAAAATCATATATCGGAGTAAAATGTGAATACTCGAGCTTGAGTCCAAAATCATAAGTAGCTCTTTATTATTTTCCCAAAGGGAATGTGACAACATATAAATAATAAAGAAATATCGAAAGGGTGCCTTGATTAATTTGACCCGGATGAAAATACTTTATCTGCAAAAGTCGAAATTTAACCATAGTAACTGATGCAAACTAATGTAAACTACCACTTTACTAAGAAATTACTGTGAAATAGAGCCTGCCCATCCGATTTGATAGAGATACAAAACTCTAAGTAATACCAAATGAATGTCTATATTCACCTTATCAGAAATGGACTGATGTTAATCCTCATTTGATTAGAGAGGCTTTCCAAGCCGTTAAATATTGCGAGTCAAAACCTAAGGTGCCGGTTTGGTGGTAGTAAATTCCCGGGTGGGGACTGTTTCAAGTAGTGAATATTGTGACCGGGTTGAGTTCAGGTCTATTGTAAACTCATATTGTCACTCTCTAATGAGAAACCGCTTCCTAAGGTAGTTCATATCTTTGTATTTAGAAAAAGTATGAGAGTTGCGTAATAAAAATTTCCAAATAGTAATTTTAGTAATTAAACAATATCACAATTTTTATTACGGTGCTGGCTCTGCTATAAAATTCTTAACACTATACGTTTTTTATAGTTAATATAATTGCAACTATCAAAAACGGTTTTTTTCTAGTGAATGGTATTTTTAGGCTAATCGAATACAATTTAAAATACTATTTCGCATTAACTATCACAAATTGTTAATAAAAAACGAAACAAGTTGAATGTACTGAACATCGAAACATTGCAACTACGAAATTAGTTAATTGCGAAAATCACATTTTCTAACAAGGAAAATTACCATTATAGTATTCTTTAACCTTTTCCTGTCTCTTGTATTAAAAATTGAAGAAAGATATAAAGGTTAACGACACTTATATTTCCGCATTAATTTAGGTAATCGTCTAAAATCAGTTAAAGAGCAAGCGGTGAATACCTTCATTTCATTTAAGTCGAAATTTTATGCCGCTATTACGATTAATTTTATAAATGAGTGAAATAGATTAGTCTCGAAATGGTAACTTCTTCATTTTAATTCAGCATAATCAAAATTATACTACTTTGTTAAAGGTTTAAAATTGCACTTTATATATAACATGAATAATATTTCTTATCCAAACTAACGAGAATTCAAAGAAAATATTGTAATTCAATTTACTGAAATTATCCATTGTTATTTCTATTAAATGCGAAATTAATGTTTTGTTTTGGGGGCATTGTGCTTATAAATTATATCATTGGGACTTTTAGAAAATGATTCTTACAATTAATGGTGTTAGTCTGAAAAAAATGATTCAATAATTGACAATATTAGTTCATAGAAATGTGACGCTAGCCGCTGATAAAATATAGCTTTTTCGTTTGCCTCAGTAACTGTTAATGTCCCACGTAGTCAGGAGCGGATCCAGAAAATATCTATGGAGAGGTATGAATCGAAAATTCCCAGTTTCACCATACTTTCACACAAATGCATCTTTATATTTATATAATACAGAGAAATGCGTTATGAAATGTATTATAAAGGACACATTTATATGACGAAGTTCACCCTAAACTGCATAAGAAAATTAATTTAAAAAAAAAATTTGAGGGAACATTTTTTCAAATATCCGGAATATAATTGTTGCAATTGTCATGCGGCAACATATGAATTCTTAGAACCTAATTGAACACTTCTTTGCAGTGATTATAATAGTGACTAAAGCATGTCACTTTAACAATTGTTATTTGATAAATTTAGATTTGTTGCAATAACAAAATAACTTTTTGCAATATGGCAACAGTCAAATTTCTCAGCTACTGTAGAAACAATATAGCAATTTATTCGATACATAGAAGTAGGAAATACATTGTTCCAGCGACCTTGTTTGTACCTTTTAACTATTGGGAGATGTAATACACATGAACTTCCTCTTTGGGGATAATTGAATTTCGGCTTGAAAATGCTTCTGTGAACATGGTTCAACTTTGTCAATTGGTAGCCTACCCTGTTTAATTGCTTTTGAATAGGAGGAAGGCGTTTAGCAGTAGATCACTTGAAATCCCATAATGTGAACCACTGTTTTTGGTGGTTCAGAATACTTCTGCCTCGTTTCTGTATGAAACCCAAATACTTACTGCAATCAGATAAGGCTTGAAAATATTTCAAATAATGTTTTCCATCACATTTTACATGATTCGAAAAAGTTGCGATTCCGCTAGATAGGACAGCTTTGAGAGAGATCACAATCAGCAACAAGTTCGGGACTTAGTAAATTTCTTTCTGCATTTATCATATGTGTATTTTACCATCAATCTATTAGAAATATAGTCAATGCAGTATTTCTAATTTTCTATATTTTTACCTATTTGAAGACCATGTTTTGTGCTAAGTTCGAGTATATTAGAAGGGCGTAACTTTTTTTAAGTGAAAGCTTGCATTAAATTCCTGCAGGCAATTTTCTCCATTAGCATTCGTAAAGTTTGTTTGTATTACTTGAATTTTTTTGCATGGTTTTGGATATTTTTCTATGCAATTTTTCTGTATTGCATATAGACTAACATGATTAAGTCGATGATTATGTATGTTACGTTGGAAAACCTAAGGTTTGTTAATTGGATTCATTGACGTTTTAATTTCATGCTATTAGGATGCCAATGATTGGATAATATCAATCAAATTAGTTTGCATAAAACAGGTGCTTGCACCTATTGTATTAATTTGAATATAAATTATAGAATTTTGATAATATATGCATCCTGGACAAGGGAATTCTTCCTTTAGTTATAGAAGCTTGATGAAAAACTGCACCTAAGGTCTGAGAAAATAAAAAGTAAAAAAAATTTCAGTTTATTTTTTTTGCATATGGGAGGCATGCATAACTCAATTCCCCCTTTGGATTCGCCAATGCCTGACGACCAATAGTGACGAGGCCTGAAGATGTAAGCATTACAGTTTTTTCATTCATAATTTATCTTTTTTTTCTAAAATCTCCCTGGGTGATTTTTTATATGCTACTATGCTAATTACAATAGAGTGACGTACTAAATAATTAACCACTAACTAAAATAGAGTCAATTACATTTTTTAAAAAAATACAAAGAATATAGTCGTATTGCCTTCTATATAACTTGCACTAGATTTATCTACTGCAAGCAAGTGACATATCTATGTGATGCGTTGAGCTGTATCTCATGTGAACATATTTTGGATGTGGTAATTGTTCTGCGAAGACTTTGAAATTATATATTTTTTCAAAGCTAAACTATTATTGTAAAATATTCAAGTAAAGAAGTGCTCAAAAATATAACAGATTGGCACGCAATAAGATTCGAATCATACGGACGTTGACAAATAACTAAAGAATTTCAAAGGATGCATTTTAATGAGATGATCGATAAAGCTTTCAATGTAAGTGAGATTTCACATCAAGAGTACAAAGCCTAAAAATGTCATATATACAGTAACTTGAAGATCTTCTTAGAATCTAACCATCAATAAATGACTATGGTTTCAAGGATATATATATATATAAATTGAAAAGGCTTCGCTTGAGAAACAACATACTTAATATGCAAATTCTGAAAAATCAAGCCTGATATAATTCAAAAATTGTGTGCAACAAGAGTTATTGCTCTTCTAAGAATTTCTAGCATTAGTTTTTATGTTAAAGTAGAAAACTGCTGGTTTGTGGTCTTGTTTGACAAAATTGTGACAATTGCTCTCAATAATGCACTTTTTCCTATTCATCCAGACGTTTTTCAAAATTCTTTTGCTCGAATAAGGAAATTTTGGCCTCATTAATAAAAGGTTAATAGAAGTGTAGATCCTAAGTATCAATTAATGTGATTTTTTTCATTGCGGATGCAGTCAACTACAAGTTCCAACCTTGTTTGCTTGTCCAGAAGTTCTGATCAAAATTCAAGCATTTGTGGACATCATACTTTTGAAATATATAAAATTAGTATTGTCGAACTAATTTTCATTCTTGAATTCAATATGTTTTTAGGGAATTCTTGTTCTTTCTCTAAAATTATGTTTTCATAATTTAATAACTTTCCATACCAAACCTTTTGGCTTACTTTATCTTAAAAGTTTGCGTTTTGGGTTTTGTAGAATTATACATCTCTTGTGTTCAGTTTAATAACATTGTTTGAACATTGAAAATGGAACTTGCATAATTGTTCAGTGGTAAAATCGCCTTTTAAGTGAAAAAATATATTCAAAATTACTTCTCTTTTGATTTATTTATGCTAAGGCATAGTTATATCTTTTGAGATGCATAGTCTACTACAAGAGTATGAAACTTGAAATCTAAAGAAACATTTATTTTCATATACTAAGCTTAGTTTGTAATAGGTGAGCATAGTTGACAACAAAACAACTACCTAAAAGTATTAATTCCTTATGAATATAACTCACTTGTTTATGAAGCTGTATTTTCATTCTTTAGATGGAATTGAACTGATGAGAAATTCGATCCTTGATTTATCCAGCTAGAAAAACAAATGTTTACTTCACAATACCTGAAGTTAGTTTATTTATGAAACATTCTCGGGCACTGGGTTGGTCAAAATGTATCTCACAGCGACGCATTTTGTAACAATGTTTTTTAAATTTTTAATCTAAACACAAAATTAATTGAATTTTTTAATGATCAGAAGCATTGATAGAAAAATGTTTACGAAGAAAAAACTTTACTGAAGGAATAATAAGAATATGCAAGTAATATTTATTTGCTTCATTTAGAGTTTAACTCATTATAGAAACAATGCATATGTTAAAACTTAGGATACTCCAATTGCCAATATATTTCTCGTAATCTTGACCAATTTCCAATTTAATTTTGTTGTTTATTTTTCTGCTTTACGTTTTGATTACTTATTCTCGAGTAGACTTTCATGTAAATTTTATCCTTTATTTTAAAGATATTTCTTGTGTAAATTCATTTTATCATTTGCACTGTCATTTAATATTTTAAGCTGCTTTGTGTTTTTCTCATTTTTCAAATAATTTTGTTGAACTCACAAAGGGGGTTGATACAGCCCCCTCATAAAATATTTCCTACTAAGTATTTTAACATGAATCTTTGCAGGCTGTTAAAACAATCTTTCTTCTACAAAATGAGGCTTTCAGGTAAGTGATGCCGTCATTATTCGA
>CABFPE010000001.1:4331317-4359179 GCA_900660155.1 Hofstenia miamia
TTTACATATATTTGTTTTTATATATGTTTGTTTGTGCTTGTGCATGTGTGTGTATGTCTGATACAGATATGCGAGAGTGAACATCAATTGTACTATCCCCCCCTACTTCCAATGTAATTTTTTCAATTGAAGTGCTTTGTAAATTTATAAAATTTGGCGGTTGTAATGCAAGAGTCGGCTTAATTAAATCTAGCTGGAAGTCAATCAAAGTCGTACATTATCTCTCAAAGGGAACTGAAAACGTTAGTGATGCAGTCGAGCGTGCTTCATTGCAAGTGGATGACAGATTATTAATTTAATTTGTCAGCTGATGTAGTTAAGAGTTGCAGGTCAATTAAAAATTACGTTTGAAGAAAACACCGGTGCCCAATTTTATGAATAACTAGTGAACTTTGAAAAGAATTGTCCTCTCTTAAATATGTATGGAGATTTACTTTATGAAAACATATTTATTCAAGTAATCAATTCGCTCAAAGAAATTCAAAGAGTAAAGCTCTTTTAGAGAAAATAAGTATGGCTGTAATTAAATACAAATGAAACATTACAATATTTTATGCCATTTACAACGATCAAACAGACTTATTCTTAGTATATACAGGTGGTGCTTTAGGAAATCTGATTCATCATTCTTAAAAAAGATTTCTATTTATGTTCTGATATTGGTTCAAGTCAAAATTAGGCCACAACCATCTCATGAAATTCTTGGCTTCATGGTTCCATGCGGAACAACGACATAACTTCTATTTGATCCTAATTGGTAAAAATTACGAGGAATATTCCGACATCCGTTTCTTCATATCTGGTCCAATTGCAAAATTCACTCTCAGGTTCCATTGCTATGGGACTGGATGACCCCATGAAACCTTATTATGAATAACTAGTCTTAGAGTGAGCACTGTAAGATATACAATTCTTTGTCTTGGCAATTGACAATGTAGGTCTGTGTGTGCGTATATTTGTCATTGCATGTTGTTTTTGCTAATTATAATTATTACTTATTTTGACTTTTGCAGTAACTGCATGCCCATAACAATGTATAAAACATAATTTTTATAAATATATTCACTTAGATATACTTACCCACTCCTCAATTGTTAAACATGAATGACATGGATACATGCATATATTTTGTAGACAGTTTTCTGCAGTTTATTGTCTCAGCACATGCTATGAGCATGTTCTTAAGTAGATTTACTCAGAAATAAAATAATGATTTTTACAACAAAGTGGTTGTGAGGTGATTTTAAGCAATTTTGCTTAAAGAATTACCATAAGAATGAATAAATTTATTATCTATCCTTGTTTTTCATCTTCAATTATCTATGTATATCCACAAAATGCATATCCAATGTATATGCATGGATGCGATTGATTCATATCTAGATCCAGATTCACAGGGGGCCTGTTGCATAGGACGAAGATTATGAGCCTCCACTACAGAATGAGTATTATGTAATCTGCAAACACTGATCAAGCTATCGGAATTGATACGGACTACTTCTTGACATTAGGCATAGCTTACCATTATATTCTAATACAAGAAAATGACAAGAAAATACGCCTTTAAAGCTGATGGACGCTCGCTTGTGGACGAGCATGTGAACGGTTTTGGAAAACTTAAAGTATTACTCTATTTGGATAATGTCATTCTTGCTTCAAGAAATTTCAAGGAACAAGTTGCTGCAATCAGGAAGGCTTTGATCGTTCTCAAAAAGCCAATTTTACAAAACAGGACATCAAACCAGAAAAACATAAAAGAATTCCAAGTACATTAGCTGACAAGGGATATTCGTCCTTATTTGTACTGAATTGTTGCATCGAAATTTTCATAGGAAAAGGATCGAAAAAAATATTTGGACTACGGATCATTGCAGGATTTAGAAAACCACACGCTTAATGTTGGATAGAAAAATAGTAGTTCCAGTTTTTTTATGGGACAAAAATTTTTTCCCANTGACATTCTGGTCGCCAGTGACACTTTCGATGAACATCTCGAGAAATTACATAGAACCTTGGAGTTATTACAAAAAGCTGGTCTCAAGGTGAATGTGAATAAATGCTCTTTAGCCCAGATTAAAGTCACATTTCTCAGGATGGTGATCGAACATGGACGAATCTCGATTAAAACCAATGCGAAACAGTTTTTAGAACAAATTGAGACACCCCAGAGCAGAAAAGATGTGCAGAGGCTAATGGGATTTCTGAATTATTACGGAATGTTCCTCCCTGATCTAGCTGAAAAAAACGAAGTCTATCACTCAATTACTTAAAAATTCCCACGAGTTTAAATGGACGTGGACTGAGTAAGAGGCATTGGAAGGGATTAAGTCCGAACTACAAAAGATACCGTCATTGAACACCCCAGACTATACAAAAGAATTCATTGTCAATTGTGACGCCAGTGCTGTCGCCATTAGCGGTGTGTTAAGCCAAGAAATAAATGGAGTGGAATGTTCAGTTCAGTACTTCAGCAGAAAGTTACAAGCTGCTGAGAAAAACTACGGTGCAACCAAATGTGAAATGCTAGCGTTAGTAGAGTCGCTAAAGAAGTTTCGGTATTTCATTTTAGGTAGGAAATTCGTAGTGTGCACTGACAATAGCGCACTGGCCTGGCTTAAGAAGTTTTCAGGAGATNGCTCGCTCAAATGACAATGTTAACTTAGTTGTCTCTGCTTTCAGTGATGATCAAAGAAGACAAGCTTCGATAGACTTCAATCTTTCAAAACAACGATTCAGCGGATCCTTCACGAAAGTAACATCAAAACTTTTCGTCCGAATCTTCTACATAAATTAAATGAAGATGACTTCGATAGGCAGGTCGAGTTTTGTGAAGTGTTTTTGCATGAAACAGAAGACGATCCGGACTTTCCAGACATGATCGTATGGTCTGATGAGGCCACGTTTAAACTGAATGGTCATCTTAATCGCAACAACAGCATCTACTGGGCAAAAGAGAATCCTCATGAAATCCTACAGCGGGATGTGAATCACCCTGGTGCTACATCGTGGGCCGGTCTCTCTTCAAGGGGCTTAATAGACCCATTTTCTTCGACGGAACGGTAAATGGAGAGCGATACCTGGAGCTTTTGCGTACTAGTGTGATGTCGGAAATCAATAGACTGTATGCCAATGACGAAGAGTTGCCTTACTTTCAACAGGACGGAGCTCTGGCTCATTATGCCTCAATTGTAAGAGGATATCTCCTTGCCAGAGTTGGTAGTGACATCACTGCATGGATTAGACGTCGTGGTGACATTGAGTATCCACCGAGAAGCCCTGATCTAACTCNTATATATATACAGGGCGTCTCAGAACTATGTAGACAGTATTCAGGCTTTGTGCTACAAATTGTGAAACGGCAATGTACGTCAAAGTACGGTGCTATTGTTTGATTTCTATGCAAACATGCATTGCCTTTATAAATTTATTTTATTTTATTTCAGATTCGGCAAGCATTAGTCATGTCTGGTGAATATCATGTTCGAATTACATTTGAAGAAAGAAAAAAACAAGTTTTGAAGTGATATTTTAAATACGAAAAAGTTCGTGAAGTTCAGAGACAATGGAAAGCCACTTACAACTCAGAGCCTCCACGTCGAGAGACAATCTCTCGAATAAGAAATAAATTTGAGAACGCAGGAACAATCGGGATTATCCAAAAGATAACCGGCCGTCCAAGAACTGCTCGCTCAAATGACAATGTTAACTTAGTTGTCTCTGCTTTCAGTGATGATCAAAGAAGACAAGCTTCGATAGACTTCAATCTTTCAAAACAACGATTCAGCGGATCCTTCACGAAAGTAACATCAAAACTTTTCGTCCGAATCTTCTACATAAATTAAATGAAGATGACTTCGATAGGCAGGTCGAGTTTTGTGAAGTGTTTTTGCATGAAACAGAAGACGATCCGGACTTTCCAGACATGATCGTATGGTCTGATGAGGCCACGTTTAAACTGAATGGTCATCTTAATCGCAACAACAGCATCTACTGGGCAAAAGAGAATCCTCATGAAATCCTACAGCGGGATGTGAATCACCCTGGTGCTACATCGTGGGCCGGTCTCTCTTCAAGGGGCTTAATAGACCCATTTTCTTCGACGGAACGGTAAATGGAGAGCGATACCTGGAGCTTTTGCGTACTAGTGTGATGTCGGAAATCAATAGACTGTATGCCAATGACGAAGAGTTGCCTTACTTTCAACAGGACGGAGCTCTGGCTCATTATGCCTCAATTGTAAGAGGATATCTCCTTGCCAGAGTTGGTAGTGACATCACTGCATGGATTAGACGTCGTGGTGACATTGAGTATCCACCGAGAAGCCCTGATCTAACTCCATTAGACTTCTTCTTCTGGGGTTATCTAAAGAACGAAGTCTACAAGAGTCCGCGTCCCCTCAATCTTCAAGAAACTAGAGATAAGGTCACATCAAGTGCAAGAAATATTCCAATTGACATCATCTCAAAGATATGTCGTTCTGTGACCTCTCGCTGCCATGAATTGATTGCTGTTGATGGACAGCACTTTGAGCATTTGCGTTAAAACGTTATGTATTTTCGCATTGTTACATGTAGTTTGAAATACGGTTTCAGGTTGATTTCAATAAATGTATTATATAGCTAAAGATTAGTTTTTTAACTGCCTACATAGTTCTGAGACACACACACACTATATATATATATATATATATATACTTTGAAGTTTATTGCATAGATTTGTTAAAATAATTTTCAATTGAATGAAAATCTAATAAAACTTTAATCAGGCTGCCATAGATATTCATTTCAATTGCATATGACGCCATGAGACTAGCGTTCTGCAGGGCTAGAATTCTACTGATCTCAGTCCCATTTAGTTCCAATGAAACGGTTATAATTTCCTTCCTATACTAGGTCCATGGAATTTCATGGTTCCATCGTCCCATGTGGCTGGCACACGGAATTACTTTTATTTTGAGCAAGTTATTGACAATATTTTGAAATCCGTGGTCACAATGTATTTTGTGGTCTGTGTCCCACAGAAATATTTAATCCCTACTCTAAGTTCAATAGGACTAGGGCCAGTAAATCTCATTGGGCATTACATGAGAAGCCTGTTTCCATCACAGTGAAAATAGGAAATCATGTATTTAATAGATATACATATATATATATGAATATACATATATATTATATATATATATATATATATATATATATATATAAATATATAGGTTGTCTCAAACTTAATCTAAGGATTATAAATGTCTCTGACTTTTGAACGATGCAATGGATTTTAACATGACTTCACACAAACCTACTATAAATTATGGCATTTTACTTGCATCATGAATTTTTAAAATCGACGACCTTTAAATCCAGTTATGACCTTTTGAAGTAAAAGCACATTTTTTTCCACACCTAAATCTTATCTTATTCCTTGCATTTTTTTAGATGCCTGACCAACTCGTTAAAAGGATAATAGTTAGACACTCCTGAAGTATTGGTAGACTGTTAATGTTACTGTTACGCCCTCATTGCAAAAACTCGTATTATCCACAAATTTAAGACGGTTGTCATAATCGCTTAATAAATTGTTGATAAAGAGAATGAACTTCCAAGGTCTTAATTTTGTGGACTACAATCGAAAAAAAACAGGATCTGGTAATTAAACCTTAAAGTGTCAGGAATTTGTTAATGTATTTATGATTTCCTTAGGAGAAATGATTATACAATTAGGTATGCTGTTACGATTGAAATCTTTCTCGAAGCTTTCTTAGCGTCAACTGTTTCCAGTAGTTTAAGCTTAGATTTCCGAAACAGATTAGAGGCTGATTGAATTTTAGTAATATGATTTAACGGAGTGCATTTTTTATTAATTTTGCAAGTTAACTCTTAATTAGATCGGCTTAACAACAGGAAGTAACAAGATACAGAGGTTTAGAGTTTTAAATAATATTCAAGGAAGGTAATTCGGAGATTTATATGATTTTACTAGCTTTCATTCACTTAGCGGTGAGTTACGTCTAGCAGACGGTTCAGCACTAGGTACGGATGTAGTCGCTATTAAAAGCCGTAAAGCTCATGACAAAATTATTCCAAGATTCTCATCTCAATAAAAATTTCTAAGCCATCAACATCTAAGAGAAGCAAGGTACAGGGACTTGCTTCATTATAGTTGAATTCTAAAACTTACCATATATGTACATGTACATGCACATTTACATAGATTTTATATTACCTGCAATCAATTTAACTCTAGGAAACCCTGGAATTTTTACAATTTGTGATTGCTTATATGAAAAATCATAATTCACTAAATAATAAGGATATCTCATATTTCTCAAACCCAAGGTGCTTTTCCTTTAATTCAGAAGTCCCCGTGATCACGGTGCAAAAACTTTTGCGCACGGCTTGACTTGGTTAGTCTATTGACAGAAAACAAAGTATTTGAGAACAGTTGTCGCTGTCATGGGTCTTCGACGGCTAGGTATGGGAAGAATTTGAAGGTTTTTTCAAAAAAAATCGAAATTTTCATTGAAAAAAGTTAATATTTGCATTTATTTCAGATACAGGATAAAGTTTAATTCAAATTTTCATATAACAGAGAAGCAAGCTTGTCCAGAGATGCTCCAAAATCCCATTATTCCCAAATTTCATAATTGGCTTTTTGCGATAACTGTTTGAGAATGTGAAAAAAACGGCTTTTGAAGATATAAGCACAATAGATTGTTTGGGCCTAACTTGACCCAGTCTCATTAATCTCTAAAATTTGACCCAACTCGACCTTTCTCATTTATTAAATTTCATGTACATGAAAAAACTAAATATTACCTATTTAGTAAATTACGATTTCGACAATAATGTTGCGTAAACTGCTTTTTTGTTATTATGATTTAAATGATAATTTCTCATAATTCAGCCAAAATATTGCAATTTGACAGCTATCCCAAAATCTCAAAATGTTGGTAGTTTATTACTAGTTTGCACCTCTGTTCAGTCTAAGCGGCCTGCTTACTAAAAGAGATGTTGCAAATTTTAAAATTTGTAATTGAAACACTATAAGAAATTTTGGCATTAATTCTAGATATTAGAAGCTAGCAATGCATGAAGATTCTTAACGTTTTAATTTTTCAATAATATAAATTTAAAAACTACATTTTTAGGATTTGAGATATTATATGGTCACATGGCAATCTGATTGTAAACATTTTATTAAATGCTAAAATATATACGTTATATATATATATATATATATATATTTATATATATATATGAAAAAATTTATTAATATTAAAATATTTTTAACTAATAGTTATTTTTAGAAATGGAAATGCTTTTAGTGCGCATGGGATTATGGGGCTTACCTACGCTATTTTAAAAAACGGCGACATGCTCGTCTTGCGTTAAAGTCAAGCTGTCGTAGTGTTTGCGAATTGAGCGAGGACAATAGCATATCTCCCATTGATTTTTCGTTTCGGATATTATGATCTTTTTGTATAAAATGAATTTAATATAGCGTCAATTTAATTCAGAACTGTCACAATGTCATATTCGGCTTTCAATTAATAATCAGTTTATCTCAAAACAACGATTTAGACAGATGACAGTCTTATATTTCAAATCTAAAAAGAAATTTATAGACAATCGGTTAATTATTTTATGTAGATGTCATTTATAGTGCTCACGAGGAGAAGCGAAATTCAAAGTGTGAATTATTTCAAAAATATTTTATGTCTAAAGGAGCATGTTAAGTCCCTTATAGGGGAGTAATGCCAATTGCATCTAATTTGTAGCTGGATGTTAGGTTTTTTTTCTAAAACCTCCATATAGGTCAAACAAACGACGATTACTACTAATAGCAATGCTGAAACATTGTATTCGAAAATACGTGAAACCATTCATTTATAAGAACACTAGAAATTCTAAAAGTTTTCTGAAGGGCATACTTTTGAACTTCTGAGTCGCCAATTTACTCGTCAGGAACATATATTTAATGAACCGAAGAGTTCTAATTTTTGTGAAATTCTTGAGCTAGCAAACCTCCTTATAAGCAAACTATAAAGGAGCCCACAGTTGACAACAACAACAAGCTATGCTTCAGGTCAATTGTAGGCATATTTTAACGTGATTCAGTAAGCAATTCATTAACATTAACCTTTAAATTATAACGATTTTAAAAATTCATTCATTTCTGCAAACTAGTGAGATCACTTTATTTCATTAATGGATAAACTTTGTTTGATGCATAGTGCTATCATGGCATTTCATACATAGGCCCTTACTCTACATATCGGTTCAAATTTACATAAGTACTGTGATGGATTTCTGCTATATGTATAGAAGAAATTCCTTGTGCTGTCGCTTTCTATTTTGAGACAATTTCGAAGCCTTTACATATCTTGTGCTTAGCAATGTATTCAAATTCACATTCGATTTGCGTTATTCGTCCTCATTTGAATTTCTATTCCTATTTTTCAGAACTTATTATTTTTAAAATTCATTCAAAATTTTGCTCATCAAATCCTTAATTCGTACATTCGCAATGCTCTCTGTAGTTTCAATATGCCCTAACTTAATTGAAAAGCTTTGATCGTACGTAAAACATTTGAAACCTAAATGCTAGTGCCTACGGCCATTCCCAGTTGAAAGCACCGAAACTCGTTTGATCACCGACGTTAACCAACTGTGGGCTTCTGTTAGTACTTCGATGGGTAACAGCCTAGGAACTCCAGGTGCTCTTTATTTTTTCATTTTTTCAATTATTCTCCAAAATTTGTTATATTCACCTACTTTAAGATCAAAATGTTTCTCTTCAATTCGCATTATTTGTATTTTTTGTAATTTACTCAATTTTTCTGTATCTAATCTTGCAACTATCCTTTCATAATTACTTTATTTAAACAGTGAATTCCTAATCGATTTTTTTACATTTTGTTGAATTTTTATTTTTCAATTTCATTCTCATTGCACCCGATCTTGCGCATTAACGCTTACCAACCATCTTGGTAACATCTGCATCAATATTATTCTAATTGAACATCATTTAACTAGCAATATCTTTATTTTACTTTCCCACTATAAATATTGTTGCCAAACCATACATTTAATTAACCTTTGTTCGAATGAAATATAATATTTTATGGAAATTTAAGTCGAGGTGTTATTTCGAACATTTTAGTTGCATTTCTAGTTGTCCTAAAATACATCTCGAATGCTTAATTAAATAGTGAAGACTACTTCGTTAAGAGCAAACACTCTAATATTTGTGTTTTTAATTGGACTAATCAAATTTTTTTTCGTTAATTTTGTAAAGTGAATTTTATTGTCTTATAAATTAATTGGAAATGCTAAGGTAAAAATAGACAAAATATTTTTGCAAAACGTATGTTTCATTGCATAACAGAGCCTAGGAATAGCTAAGATGCATACTTACATAGCACAGTGCGTAAATACTCCTACCAAATTCCATCAGTTGGGAGACAGAGGGGGATACAAGTAGAGCTTTTTAATACCGCATGCGGTCGTAATCTACACTCATCCGAGAATAAAATTTCCTTTGCAGCTATTAAGCAAAATATAAATTTTCAATAAAATTTCTAATAAAATTCCCATTCATTACATGTAATTTTTTTGAACAATTTGTTTATAATTTATAGATTTTGAAAAAAATCTTGTTTATAATACACATAATGTTTCTGATATTAATTATGCGCACCCCTCTTATCTCGCATATAGGTGGGTAAAACCGGGTACGCGCACATTGTGGAAAGTCCCTCTTTCAAGTTTGCAACATTAAAAATAAAATTGTTGAGATGTGTTTTCAATATTTTGACAGATTCTAAGGAGGATTTCGCACTTTTTTCCCACTCAATTTGATCACAGCTGCCATATCTCCATTCAGAAAATCTTGCAGACGCCTCTGATGATATGCTTGTGTAAAACAACTTGTAAGTTTGCATAAACATCAAAGATGGTTTTAACCGCACCCTTGCGATTGCAGTGCAGTGCGGGTACTGAATTTCAAATGCCACGCGGCTTTCGATGTGGTGTGTGTAAACATTTTTATTTTGTTACATAAATAATACTATACTAATACAATGTTAATTATACTATGAAATCTATATAATATAATATATTTGACATCGTTCACTCAATTAAACAAAATTAATAAAAAGACAATTCGGTGATTCCCATTTTTGGCTTAAATACTTGAATTGACGCCGCCTTGTTGAACCAATTGCGGGTGTGTTGCGTGTACGGGTGAATTTTTCTAACTGACGCGCGGGTGCGGTGCGGTTGCGGGCCCACTCACTGAGGTTCGGTGCAATGCGGTTATAAAAAACTACAACCGCGTCCATCTATGATAAACATGTTTGTTTCCTTTCTACTAGAAGCAGAATTTACAGCATTGTACGCGTCTACAGGCTCTTAAGTTGCATGTGACATTACTAAGTGCATATTATAGTGGTTAACGGGCTAAAACTAGTTATGCTTTCACCACATTTAATCCGATGACATGCCTATCATTCAGAGACTAATCTAGCAATCAGCAAAGTAGGATATGCTGTGTAAACTGGTTTGAAACATCTCTCCATTTATTTTTACTACTTGAGAACATACTATGAGCACTGAAATTTTTAGTTTGACTAAAGAATTTGTCTGTGGGAATTCTTAGGGTCCATAGACCGGCAAATTCAAATAATATAAAATGTTTCTGCTTTTGGTTTATACGATGATCAACTTTGATGTTTTCTCAAAACTTGCTTTACAAGCAGAATTAGAATTAAAATTTATTAAAAATAAACCAAAAAATTACATCTGACTTACAGATAGACAACTAAAATATTTTCAACATATATAAAAATACACATTATAAACTCATGATTTGGTCCTGCAATGTAGCAACCAAAGGCCTCTTGGTCAATGAGATAATGTGAAATCCGATAGCGGATGGGGCAGAAAAATGCCTGTCATAGCTGACGATAATTGTGCGTAGCCATCTTACGGAGGGTAACAGTCTGCGTATTTAGTACTCACAGAGTGATGCAAAAACCATTGTGAAATTAGAAGGTAGCAGTACACTTTCTATAATTAAAATTGCAGCGCTGTCATTGAGTTATCTGTTTTACTTCGATTGTACATTTACATGAAGTAAGTTACTTGCTTTTGTTGAATATTTTAAGGAGTGAGGTAATTAATTTCACATTGTGAACAATCTCTATTAGCTATAAGTAGAACGCTATTAGTAAGTGTGCTCAATTACAACATGCCCCCCAAATTGTTTATTTTTCAATACCTACGAAGATGAGTGAATTTTGTGAAATATTGGGCATTATTTTCAGCAAATGGCATTAACTTTTAACTTTAATTATTCCGATTCAATTAACTACTCAGTCTAATTTGCATCTCAACAGGTGAAAAGTCAAGCTCCTTCGTTAATGAAGTAAAATTATACAGAAAGAATTTACTTAAAATCGAATGTCTGTCAAATTTGTGCGGGGATTTAAATTTAGCGAAATCGACAAAACAATCGTCGCCGTTCTCTTCTGAATGGATTGTAACATAATTATTACCATCATTAGGAGCAAACGATATCTTAATATTGCTTAATTACACGATACTAATATGGGCTATATACTATATAATGAACAAATTTTACATTATCAGGCAAACCTTGTAAAATTACAGTATGACAAAAAATTGTTTGTTTGTGAGTATCTGATAATGTCATCATTCCTTTGAGAAATGGAACTTTACTAGGTGAAGAAGTATCTAGTTTCAGGCTATGTTGATTGAAAATTTGAAATTTCCTCTGCAATGTTACAAACTGTATAGACAAACTTCTGAAGGTTATATTGTTGTGATGCCTGGGTAGGGCAACGAGCTCTGTATGTTAACCATGATATGGCTCCAAGTCTAAATATTTTGCTTAGGGACTTTTCTTAAAAGCACTTTAGCTGTCAGACAACATAGAAAATGGAATAACACCAGAAACGTCAATCATCTATAAATATTTGTATAAATCAATATTTTGTCCTATTTATCATTGCCTTAAAAAGATTCTATAAATAGATATCCAAAAAAAACACAAAAGCAAGAAACCTCTCATATTTAGTTTACATATTAAAGCTCTTGGTAGCATTAGTAATTTTGCTTAATCGATATTATCTTGAAATTATATTAAAAAAATCCATCATCTAAGCAGCTCCAATTCAATGTAAAATTGAGCAAAGTAGGCAGATGTACACCTTCCCAAACATAATACAAGTTATCCATACTTAATTAATTTCCGCTAATAATTCACGGAGAGAATAAATTTGGAATAACTCATACTGTATTTTACTCTACGGTTTTTGTAATATATAACATTAGTAAAACACTCGAAAACAGTCCATTTCCTAAGTTTTACAAATTGAGAATTTCTCAGCTATTCAACTTAATATACTTAGAGTGTAATATATATTTGTATTAGTAATTTTAATGTGAATTAGGCTTCATCGCCAAAAATGATATTTTCTTAGCCAACAATTTAACGAATTGATATATTTTATCAAAACTAAGCGTAATTCAAAAATCACCATCTAATTAACGTGCTTAATGTGTATTATTTAAAATATTTGTATTAAATGGAATATTCAATAATATTTAACTACACATATAATATTTTACCTTAGTATTATCAACCTAAAGTGTTATTGGTCTAATTCATGATTGAAGATCTCCGTCTGTACATGATGAAGTCTTACATTTATTTATAGGTCGTTTTCTGATGGAATTGTTGATAAAATTTAATGTGTAAAAATAATGCATTCTACAATTTGTATCTAAATCCGTCCCTGAAATTATCTTATGATGGAATTTGATGTTATAATATGCAAAAGGACTATGATTTCAATTTGTTTTGTTGTTCTCCCGGAACAAAGTATTTGAAATTTTTTATTTATAATCATTTATACACTTCCAAAGTAATTATGCCAATGCCATTAGCTTTTATGGTTTTAATTATCAAATAATATTGCAATGTATGTCAAAGAAAATAGCATGTGTTCTGAAATCAAGAAAGAAATAATTGTAGGAGGAAAAAGTCTTATAAGCACTATGTAAATATTATTGTCTTATTACAATGCAGACTTTTAACTATTGCTTGATATTTTAATATACAAAATCAAGTTTTCCTAGAGATTTGTTACCCTAACAATTTTTAGCATAATCCTGATTAAAAAATATCTGAGATTACAAAATATATACTAGAGCGGTTAGCCTACTTGATAATTCTATAAAAATACTTACTAGCTGAAATGCAAATATAGGAACCTTTCCAAATTTATAGCTATTTACTTCATCATATGATCTTGCTGCAAATTTTTTTAGTACTGAAATTTTAGAATTGGTAAATTCTTCACTCTCCAGCAAGTAATGAACTGATTTTTTATAACTTTAAAGTTAAAGTAATTATTAACTGCTAACTAAAGATTACGTTGCTTGGAAAAACAATTTGTAAAGTTTTTTCTTAGTATATTCTTTCCACTCAATATGTAAAAGAGCATTTCCCTGAAAAGCACCTTCTATAATCAAATATTTCATAAGAATGCTTGCTGATACCTAACTATTTAGCTTTATGAAATAAGAGTGCACTTTGGTAAAGCAAATAAGAGATCCTCTTAAAATATTTATTTCCTTCCAATTATATTAGATATGATACATAATACATAATATTAAAGATGGCAGTGGCTGAAGTTGGGAAGAATTTATGAATGATCTTTATAGCAAATTATTGCAAAAATTCCTCAAGATTTTTTAATTTCACATGTGTAATTGCATTACCCAGCCACTTGGCAATTAAGCTTTGAGATTGAAAGCGTGGTGAAAGTGGAGAGCCTTACATACCTACCATAATCATCAATGATTTCATGCGTATCCATATACAAGGGCACAGTTAGAAATTTGTATTTGAGGGTAGAGTCCCACCAAAAACTATTAACTCTAGGTTGGATCTGAAAGAACGATACGATAGAGGAGTTTCTCTGAGTCTCTCCTTTCAGCACCGCGGTCTCTGACTTTGTGCACGGCACGCCTCAATGGGTTTGGGATATCTCTGCACATATCAAGAAACACTAAGAGATCTTTGTTGCTTTCTTGGGCTCAAAACCTTATAAATACATGAACATTAGTTTTGGTGGGAATTGAAATCCTTTTCAAAAATTCAAAAATTTTTCAATAAAAATTGTTAATCTTTTTAGTCAACTTCAACTACAGCAATACGCTTTAATAGAAATACTTAACATTGCTTTAAAGCATATTCCCAATAATCTTCCCATCCCTCAGAATTTTTAAATTTGCTAATAGGTTTTGAGAAAATTCTTTGTAAATATGGAAAAACTGTTCGTCCTTAAAATAGGCGCCAGGCGGTTCAAAGCTCCGTTGTTTTAGTGTAGTTTGCGTTTATCGGCTTTAAAAGTTGCTTATCACTAATATTAATGTCATTACACGACTTCTGCAGCTATGAATGAGAGATGAAATAAATAGATGTATTAATGTCAATAGAGTAAAAACACAGAGATATATTCGAAATAACTTTGGAAGATGTTTATATAGCTGTAACGCAAAAAGTGTTAAATGAATTAAATTGAATTTTTCATAACAAAATATTTTAAAGCAGCTTTCTTCATTAATGCAGAAATGCACTTTATTAGCGAATCCATTACTAAGAATCCCACACAATTTTCAGTTAAAATATTATGTGATATAATTTTCGTTCTGTGATATTTACCACACACCATACATAGCCTCCGTTAGAAGAAGTATCATGGAGTTCTGCTATTATACATGGAGGCGAAGCGCTTCCCGGAGAAGGCTATTTGTATTGCGTGCAGAAAATTTGTGCCGCACAAAATCTGATCGACGAAAGATGACAGGCAATTAAATTAATTTAATGGCCTTGTTCGGGAAGGAGGTAAATGCCGCTTCGCCTCCATGTATAATAGCAGAACTCCATGATAGCATAATGCCCATATTCCTTAATTCTAACAGAATTTACTTATATATTAACATAAAGCTCTGCAGGTAACAAATCTTAAATTTTTCTTCATAGTCAATCTTACATTGGTCTTGCTTTTTGAACTTAAAACAGGTAAACACAAAATCACAGATTTCCTTTCAATTATAATTGAAGTTGTTCTCTTCAGATAATTGCAATATATATTTACCAAACTAAATTTATGACTGTTATTATTTTATAAATTTTAATTTTGTAGAATGTAGTTCGTTCTGAACAAATATCATCTGCAAGGTATGTAAACAACATGTCAGAAAACGAACCTCATTTATGTACTCTTAAAGTCACGCAGATTTTATCTGACTTTTTATTTCCAAATTTTACATCTGATTAGAAAAACCAAATATGTGATGTGTGAAAAAATTTTTAAATTTTGATATTCATGGTGATCGACTGCATATTGCCCAATAATATTTTGGTAGCACTGTACTAGAGTGGCCTCTTCTGAATTTGGGACATTCCACACGCAGGAGGCTATCAAAGATTGGGATGCGATTCAAAAAACCTTAAAATCTAAGTCTTTTCATCGCATTGTGCAGTATTGATTTCGTCATACTCAATTCCTATGCATAGTTCTTATAATTTTTGTCTAATTGAATGTTGAATGTCGGCTATCGGCAACATTTTTAATGTTTGATCTTTTTTGGCGAGAGTGTTTTTTATCCAGTATGGAACACAGTAAGAACATGAATTCCTAGTTTTAAATTTAGCTTGCTTGTTCTGACGCTGTTGTATTCTAATTTTTTAACATTTCAATAAGAAAGACTGGTATTGCAAATGAAATATATTACAAAAGCTAATATATACTAATTTGAGTTCACATGTATTTAATTTATTAGTCAATATCGTGTTATTAATGAAGATATATAATACAAAACTGGGTAAAAGATATACGATTAGGACAAAAATCCTTGTTTCAATTATGGCTGACAGGATAATCAGGGTATGATAAATACTGGCAGGGTAGGATAGGGCAGGATGAATTTGAAATCGAGCTAAATCCGGATAAAATCTATGTTAGAAATTCAAGAACAATACCTTGAATACACCAACATTATATTCTTCATTAACTTTAGCAGCAATCTAGTGTTATAATAGTGTATTGAGAATTTTTAAATTGACTCGATCAAAGTAACTTCCAAATGTTTTCGACAAAAGTTTTAGAACTATTTCACAAGTTGTTGATTGCATTATGATTGTCTATTTTGAAAGGACAATTTTTTATCTCAACTTGCCATTCCTACACCCAGTGTACCTAGTGAAGGATTTTTCTAGTCACACAGTTTTATGTTCACTAAATTTAGGTTTTGCCTAAGCAATTGCTATGGAAATAATTTTTTTAGTTTGCTTCATAGATTGCAGATTGCGTGCGGGTGTAGATTGAAACTGCTGGTTATGAGAAGTTGCTACTCCTGAAATATGCCAGTTAATCCGGACAGGATAAAATAAATTTAAATCCAGATAGGGAAGGATAATTTTATGTTCAAAAATCAACCTAGTTTCAATATAATAGCTGAATTCCCCTATAAGCTTGCAATGTTGGAAATGAGTTAAGACAACTAGCAAATAAGGTCGGTAATTGTCATAGCAACTATAATCCGTTCGCAATATAATTTTTAAAGTTATCCAATGATTTATGTACAGCGGAGATCAAATATTTTTTTCGCAGAGATGAGTCATAATATTTTATCGTGGGGGATGGCAGAAGTAAAGACAATTTTATAGATGATATTTAAAAATAATTGCAATAAAAACGCCATTAAATCAGAATAGTTTTTTATAGTTTCAACTGTAAATCAAGACATTTAATTTAATAAAATCAAATTATAGATAATATTACTGTTATATATATATATATATATGTATATGCTAAAATTAGGCCTCTGCTAGTTGACATATTTAGGAGTGAGTACAATTATATTTAGACATATTTTTCTCGTTAGGCTAAGCTAAATCGTGCTACACTTAGTAAATTTGCGACAGAAATACTAAAATTTAATCTATGTGAGAGAAACCAATTCTGATGGCTTAAATTTGAGATTAATAGTGAAATTTCAATGGCTTCTTTGATTTTGAAGGCAAAAATTGGAAAATAGATGCCATTCAAGCTAATATCGAGTTGGTTTCTAGTACTGAAAATGTCGGGTTCAGATTTTCAACTTCGACCCAAATTTCGAGTACTCACAGAGCCTTAGTTAGAATGTTTTAAAGATGAAGATTTTTATAAAATAATTTGAAACTTTGAGTTTAAACTTTGCAAGGTTTTCTAATTTTTTCGGAAAATGGCGACTCCAACGGTTATCACTGCGGCTTTTATGCTTTCGGGTGATTATGCTGTTGGATTTATTACTTCCCATTGTAATGATTTTAAACTATTGTATTCTTTTGTGACTGAAGTGTAAAACTGATTAATACACAATTTCCGATTCATCGAAGGCGATTTTCCATTGATAATAATTCGCTTATTAGAGAATTTAATAAATTTTATCTAGACGAATAAAATCATCCCTCAATATTAAAATGGCTCAAAAAGAAACGTTGTTTAGGAATTCATTTAGCAGTACAATTTTATTTAAAAACTTTGTTTGTTTAAAAAGAGATTTTACAGAACCAGTATAAATCAATAGTCAGTAGAAAATTTTCACGATTCTGATTGACTGTGTCTAATATGCCAAATATACATATTAAAAACCTAGTTAACATTAAAAATTTTATTTTTAGGCAAAATTGGAATTACTTCAAAGAAGTTTGCCTTGAGACCTATTTTAGGAACTTATTAAATATTGTAAAAATATTTTTATTGATTTCAACTGTGCAATTTTCACAATTCATTTAGTTTAATTGCCTAAGTTCCTTGCAACAAATGAATTCAAGTTTACAAAAACTATGATCCTGAAAATACTGGATGACTTAGGTACATCTTTGCTTACAATAACGTTATTCGTGCTATACTAAGATACAAAAATCCCTATTTAACTCATTTTCTCCAAAAAAATTTTAGAATTTTGCGGTATTGAAATTTGCCCATATCTTTGCATAACTTCATTGTATGAGCATTCTTTGTTAGTGGCGTGCGCAAAGGGGCATGGTGGAATGTCCCCTTTAGGTTTTCAAAACTGACTTTCAATGGTTAAATCAAAAAAATTTTCAGTAAGAAATTGAAAAATTTGAGAACTAAAGTTGTGAAATGCATTTTAGGGTATATTTTTTAGGTATATTTAGAAATTTCTGGTGGCTTTGCCCCACTTTTGGTAATTACTAGGATTCCCTTTTTAGAAACTCTTACGCACACCCTGTTCTCTGTTCTTGTTTATCTTACATCCATAGACGTGACTACATCCAAGGACTTTTGACTTTCTTAATAGGTTTGGACACAATTGTTAAAATTTTTTGACAAATCAGTTTGTGGTATGAATATCACGCGAAGCAATTTAAAATTAGTTCAAAATCATATAGAACGGTTATAAAATTGACGACAAAACAGTATACATATTTAAATTTATTGAAAAACAAGATTATCATGGACTATCAATTAAAATTTAAATAAAATTTAAAAGGTTTAATATATGATATATTTTCTACTGCATACATAATTTGAAAATAGCTTTGAAGTTTGAAAAAGTGCGCTCCAGATCAGTTTCATTGATCACCTGGTACTTCTTTTATTATTGAAGACCTCAGGGATTCCAGCATTTCTGACAAAGGCCAGAAAATTTTTCATTGTCTTTACAGTATGAGAAGAGTTGTTGGCGAAGAAATCGTCCACAATGTGCAATAATTGCTGATCGCTAGCGAGCATGGACCCGACAAAACCACTTTGGTTTTTACATAATCCGGTAGAATTCAAATTATATAAATTAATGATAAAATCAACTTGCTGATAATCGTTACAAGAAATATTATTATGATAACAGTAATTGTCAATAGAACGTTCCAATTAAAATATTCGCTGAGTTTTATGTAAACTTAATCTTAAATTCGTTGTAATTTATAACGATAAAGACATTTTTGTCCCACTAATCAGATATTAATTTCTAATCAGAAATTGACAGATGCTTACCTAATGTCTGCTTCTGGCGCTATCAATTTCTTTTTGATGTTTACAATGACGCAAAATAAATTTGTAAGTCTTTCTGTCAATAATTTGTCGAAAATTACCTCTTCGTTTGTAATTTAATGTTGTCCTGAATATATCAAGTTGATTAAATAAATTAATAAAATAAAGGAATTCCACTCTTTGTTTAATATAATGAATACGGCAAAAATATTTAGTGTTGCAGGACGTTTATTAAAAAACTGCTTCTCGTTTATATCGTGACTTCAGCAATATATCTTTAGTTAGATATTTCAATAGCGGATATATTTTTCAAAAGCCAGTACTTTAATTAATTGCACAAAAATTAGTGTCAAACCGAAAATTGGGAAAAATTCATAAGTTTCGAATTTATTTTAGAATCTTAAAAATTACTTAAGGTCAATAATTTGTACATTTATAAACATGGTTTATTGTTAAGCTGTCTGCCAAAATTGCTAAGTAGAATTGAACATTAAATGTAAGAATGGAAAGTACTTTTTGAAATTCTCTAACTATCGCAAAATAAAAATGACATTTTTAAGGAGAATAATGGAAATTCTAATGTATTTTTTTAGTAAACGTAATGCAATTGAAAAATTAAATTTAAAAAATACTTAATTAATTGCATTACACATACAAAGATAGCAATTGTGGCAATGGACTAGAGGTCTGCGTTATCTTACCGTTCCGATGAAATATGGTACTGTTAGCGGTACGGAACCGGTATTATTTTTAGAAACTATAGCATTACCGGGGCTTCGGTATAAAATTGTGCGGCCTTTTTGCTTATTGTTAGTCAGAAGTATATAGTTGAAATTATTGAAATTATTGGATTATTTTGTGTTTTCTTGTTTTTTTTTGGTTTTAATATTTTAAGGTACCGGGTTTTGTTTATGAGAAATTTATGGATCATTTTGTCTTTTCTTACTTTTTTGTTTTTAACATTTTGAGTTACCGAACTGCGGGACCAAACTGTAGCCGTAATGGGACTTACGGTACCGGGAAGTACCGGTAATAAAAGGACTGGGAAAAGATTTTTGTGGTACCCCAGAAGTCTCCGTTGATATAAATGAAATTAGGTGGAAACCGTTAAGAAAACACTAAGAAGGAATGAAAAATGGTTGGAGTAAAATATTGGTAATCCTTGAAAAACAACTGGAAATAAATGGAAATTTATTTAAAAAATAGAAAATTAACTGAAAAAGTAATTGAATATTAATAAATAGTAATTGGAAGCAATTGGAAAATAGGCTATTGATAGAGGTAGAAATCTCAGACTGCTT
Organism: Hofstenia miamia; assembly: GCA_900660155.1. Classification (NCBI taxonomy): domain Eukaryota; kingdom Metazoa; phylum Xenacoelomorpha; order Acoela; family Hofsteniidae; genus Hofstenia; species Hofstenia miamia. The sequence continues at coordinate 4,351,712 of CABFPE010000001.1, forward strand.
TGTGATCATTCAGAAAATGTGCATATAAGTATTATATCAACACTAATGTTCGTAACGCATCAATGAAAATCTTTTTATTATGGTTGACTAACAACCAAAACTGCACTTTAAATAATCCAATGGCATGGTATGAAAACTTGCTGTATTTATAATANTATAAACATGGTTTATTGTTAAGCTGTCTGCCAAAATTGCTAAGTAGAATTGAACATTAAATGTAAGAATGGAAAGTACTTTTTGAAATTCTCTAACTATCGCAAAATAAAAATGACATTTTTAAGGAGAATAATGGAAATTCTAATGTATTTTTTTAGTAAACGTAATGCAATTGAAAAATTAAATTTAAAAAATACTTAATTAATTGCATTACACATACAAAGATAGCAATTGTGGCAATGGACTAGAGGTCTGCGTTATCTTACCGTTCCGATGAAATATGGTACTGTTAGCGGTACGGAACCGGTATTATTTTTAGAAACTATAGCATTACCGGGGCTTCGGTATAAAATTGTGCGGCCTTTTTGCTTATTGTTAGTCAGAAGTATATAGTTGAAATTATTGAAATTATTGGATTATTTTGTGTTTTCTTGTTTTTTTTTGGTTTTAATATTTTAAGGTACCGGGTTTTGTTTATGAGAAATTTATGGATCATTTTGTCTTTTCTTACTTTTTTGTTTTTAACATTTTGAGTTACCGAACTGCGGGACCAAACTGTAGCCGTAATGGGACTTACGGTACCGGGAAGTACCGGTAATAAAAGGACTGGGAAAAGATTTTTGTGGTACCCCAGAAGTCTCCGTTGATATAAATGAAATTAGGTGGAAACCGTTAAGAAAACACTAAGAAGGAATGAAAAATGGTTGGAGTAAAATATTGGTAATCCTTGAAAAACAACTGGAAATAAATGGAAATTTATTTAAAAAATAGAAAATTAACTGAAAAAGTAATTGAATATTAATAAATAGTAATTGGAAGCAATTGGAAAATAGGCTATTGATAGAGGTAGAAATCTCAGACTGCTTTGTGATCATTCAGAAAATGTGCATATAAGTATTATATCAACACTAATGTTCGTAACGCATCAATGAAAATCTTTTTATTATGGTTGACTAACAACCAAAACTGCACTTTAAATAATCCAATGGCATGGTATGAAAACTTGCTGTATTTATAATATAAACTTCTTAGTATTTTGTTTATAAATTAACATGACATGAAATATATATTGGTAGACAATTTCCTGCATCCCCTGTAGACGCCGCAACTTTGATGGACTTTCTTTACAAAAAGTATGTCCCATAAAGTTGTAATTTATTTCAGCATTTTGAAGTTAGACATTAATTTACTTTATAACATATCTAACGTCACCATGTACGGTATTTAATTATTTTATGTTACATCTGATAAAGCTAACCGAAAATGTTAAGATAATCGAAAAAAATGTTTTATTAAAAACTACAATGTTAATTTGAAATGTTCAATTTGAAAAGTTGTTTCTTCAGACTTTATCCTTTATAACCACTTAGGTCAAGACAGGTTTTTAAAAAATCAAAATATTTATTAACATTAAAAGAATATATATATATATATATATATATATAAATTTAATTTACAAAATCAAATTATTTATGTAATTTACAAAATCAAAATGATTGACGAATTTATAAATTTAAAAGATTTAAAAAAACTATAAAAAGCTCACCGAAATCATACTTGAGCTTGGAATCTTTGCATTTCGTATAAGTAGCTTCAACTGCACACATAAGTTTAGTTTGTGAGGTCTTCCCAAATCCGTAGGGACTTGTAATCTTTTCTTTAATACTAAAATGTGTTCAGAAAACTTTATGAAATTATATTTTGTTATTAAATCAAAGTATTGTAAGTGACTGAAAATTACGCTAGTTCAGAACCCAAAACCAAACGTGACTTTTCCTAAAAATGTAAGTGAAAGGGTTCAGTACCATACAAAACGCCGGATGAAATGTATAGTTCAAAGATATACATGTATTAATTAAATGTTTCACGAGAGCTAGTGGAGTAATTTTTTTCGAAACCGTCGATATACATGATTTAGGAATATCTTCGTATTGCTCCATAATTGTAAAATTATGCACACTATTTACAATATTTTGTGAATTTTGGTAGAAACTGAATTTATAATCCTTCATTTGGATGAAAAGATGGTAAGCCTGAGAAATTTTGCGCAGCCACCATAAAGACAGAAAAGAATGGTTTGAATTCAAGGCTAATTTAATTATTATTAAAATAAAATTTTTTGAAAATTCTGACAAAATGAATTTAATTTGTCAATTAAAATGATTAAAAATGGCATATTTTCGTGTTCAAATTTTTATAATTCAACATTTGAATTTTTAAATTTCACGCTCAATTCCCGCAAAAACGTCATAAAAGTTGCTTTATTGAAAAAGCTTTGATTTCTTAAAGAGTTGTTGTTTGAATTCTGAAAAAGCTGCAAAAAAATGTTCTTTAGATTTTCATCGCTTAGTAAGCTCTTATAGATTCCTTCAGAGTGGCAAATAATGGCATGTTTCCTGAAAATTATACGATTTTTTTTCTGTAATAATATTAATATAGGGCATTTACACTTCTGAAATTGTTTCTTAAACGTTTCTTTCAAAGCAAATGCGTTGGCGCACATTATTGGTCAGTAGCTTGTTAAAGTATTTAAAAGTGTATTTTTGAACAATGTAGGAAATCGCTTTTATTTATAACATTGAAAAGAATATTAGTACAGCAATAAATCTAACTCTTTCGGCAAATGTCATTTCATGATATTTTATCAAAGTGCATTTAATTAACATAGATATGGTAAAAAATTACGAATTCATTGCATTAAATACTCATCGGTGTATTGAATCGAATGATAGCTTGGAACGAAGTGTTTTTGTTGACTCATTTTAGTTTACTTCAGAATAAAGCACGCGCATTCAATCAGAGCTGAGGGGGCATACCTCCCTAATGTAATGAAAACTGAAGAATTTCATTGGCAATAATAGAGCTTTTACAAATCAAGAATACAAATCTGAACTGATCATATTAAAAGATTAATACAATTACATATGTATAAAACTTTCTTTTAAATTTTCACCTTCCTGTCATTACACCCTAATACTTTTTTATCGTTACTTAGAAACATTTCTTGAATTATCGCTTATAGATCTATAAATATTTTATATTTTGATTTTTGTCGAAATATTACATCCTCATTTACCGTGTAATTAAATATCGAGAAAATTTCTTACTATAAATCCATGGAATTTATTTAATAAATATATTTCAAATAATTTAGTTACAATTTGGTATATTTAAATTCTCAACTAATTCAACTGTAAATGTTTTGATAAATTCTATTTAATATTTTTAAATAAATATACAAGTTGACCTACTTGTATATGTCATATTAATTCGAATATTCGTAAATTGGAAGTCTTTAAAAATTGACTGCTTTAAAAATTTTTACTGTGTCGCACTAAAGAAACTCCATTTGCAAATTTCATTATTACAACTAAAGCATTGAGAATTATTCTAAATTCCACCATCCTACACATTTTACAATTACATAAAACATCAAGAAATTCTCGTAGAGGAATTTTATCTATCTTTGCTATTTCAAATTCCTCATCGCTTTCTATTTTATCAATATCTAGTGATGTCTCTTTGAAAATATCAGAGATGTAACCTCGATTAAATCTTAATCGAAGTTAAGTTCGAGGATGAGCTTAAGGTTTTTAGTCGAGATAGAGATCAAGGTCGAGGTAAAATTGAGCATGGCCTTATCTTTTTATTTAAAAATATTCTTATTTAGGAACCTCAACTAATGCGTTGGATGTATGAGAAGCAATTAATTTAAATTTATTCCTTAGTAGTATGCAACTAGTTTTAAAGCTAAGGAACATCTAATGGCATATATATATATATATATATATATATATAGCTCTGTCTTTGTCACATATATGTGGTGTTAATTGCAAAAATCTTTATATAGATACAAAAATTGATGAATGAGACTGAATTTGACAATCTCATGTAAATAATTACTAATATAGAACCTCAATCAAAGTAATTCTTGAGCAGGTTTCTTGTATTTTAATCAAACAAAGCGGTGCTGAAGATGACTTCCTGCTGCATTTTGGTATGTCTGGCTGTTGACAACAGTTTGAGTGTAGACATTACACACTCAAATGGGGCTTGAATATTGAACAGAGCACTGACTCCTTAATATTTACCTTCAGTGTTTTTTAATAAACTGATCACATTATTTTATTGGGAGTCATTGATTATAGTTTTTCATGCATATTGAATGATAGACAGAAGAAAAAAGAACTTGATTTTGCTTAAAATAATATACGTGGGAAAAAAGCATGAGGTAGGTATGTAACATTATGTGTGACCGCGACCTCGAATAACATCAAGATCCAGTTCGAAGTCGAACATTGTGGGTTGTCAGGTCGCGATTGCATCTCTTTTGCTATCATTTGTTATTTTTCCAGATATTCAAGCTTAGAAATACGTGCGAGATTTGAGTGTGTCTTTCATTAATTGTTTTTTTCTGTGTCCAACAAATTTCGCAATCTGATATTTCCGAAAACCTTATAATTTCTCCATAATGATGGTTAATATTTATACAGTAGTAGATAATCATGTTCTCCAAAACAATAACTGCTATCTATATATTTATGTTTTACTGTCTTTATGAATCTCACGTTTTGCAAAAACACATTCCAAAGCATTGAATTTAGCTTTGGGTAAATCAATTGTGTCACTCATTTTAAAAATGTTCCTGGATACGAGACTGCTGTAATTTGCTAAGTGATTATTGCAGAAGGAATTGGGCCCTTCTATATTAGGCCTGCTTGATAAATGTACATGAGCAGAATTTTACTTGAATCGATAAAAAGTGGCTTTCGTATTTGAAAACAGTAATATGTATTGTATTAGAAAAACATAATTATTTGAAAATATATTCTTAATGTGGAAATTATTAGAAATTTATTTTTCTGTTTTTTTATCCGAGTTTAACAGAAAAATATAATCTTTCATCAAAAACTAAAATTTTAATGAAGCGAATTATTCTATGGGAACAAATATTGGTAGCTATTAGCATTAATACTTTTTTCATTTAATAATGTGTGAAAATTTAAAAATATTCCTATTGAAATCTATATTTATTACCACCAATGGGAATTACTTTTAACAATATCAAAATATTTTTTTATTATTTCAATTGTTGTAAAAAATATAAGTGGTAAATGGCACAATTGAACTAAGGAAACAATATAGAAAAAATAATTACAATTCATAAATTAATGTCTATTTGTCTCCAGAAATATAACATTGTATTACTTGGTCATTATTGGCTGATAAATATAATTCAAATTAATATATTTATTTTAATAATATATATATATATATATAAAATTGATATACTTTAGCTTGTTCAATTAATATGTTTATTGTAATAAATTATCAAATTTTGTAATCACTAATAGTTTAAGACTACAAGGCAATTTTGGATTATCAATGTAATTTGCTTTGCCAATGTTGCATATAAAAATGTTCAACTATAATACATATTGAGTTAGCTCTATAAAATAAGACTTAAATGGTATAATTATGATTTGAAGACGTCATTGAAGTGCATATAATTAATTGAATTGAGTGGTACCAGAGCCATGCCAGGAATTTGTTATAGGGGCACATTTACTATCATCACATATTTTTTAATGAAAAATGCTAAAAATACGACAAAGTATATTGAGCTAAATTTAACTACGTTTTTCACTAAAAATCTTTCTATAGCCCTATATTTAAAAAGCAGTAAGACGAGATTTATGAACAGCCAGTCTCATCGTTGAGAAGCTAAGTTGTGCTGTGGCTGTTGGCTGGAGGAGTCAACATATTGCAGGAAGTTTGTCGCAATTAATTCCAAACACAATTGCAATTCATTAGCCTAGTTCTGGAGACTAAAAAGCTCTTGAATATACTGAGTTCTGAAATGATAACTCTTTCATTTCGAAGAACTTTTATATATTTGGTATGTTAGTGTGGGTCCCACAAGAAGGATAACAAGGAATTTTCAGTGACTTCCCTCAACATATGGAACAGGAAACCTCGTAAATATTTTGTGCAATTACTTTGCTTGTTCTATCTTTCTGAAAAATCGAGATCAGACTTTTATTAATTTACCACACTAATTAAGTAACCACCCCCCCTTATCTGGCGAACCCTTGAGTAGAACATCCGAATTTTGTTACCTATTTACAAAATGAATTAGGCTAATAATGTCATTGTAACTTCGCAGAAATGTGCTTTGCATCATCCAAGTAAATTTTTATTCTGAAGAGCAAATGAATTGAACAACTTCAATATATTATTATTTTTCAAAATGCTCATTATAAGTTGCTAAAATGGAATATTTTTAGAAACGATCCTGTATGCCCTACTACTTTCGAGCAAATAAGCACATTCTGGAATCGCTTGCTAATTTCATTCTTCCAGTGAGCATTCAAGTTCTTTGCTATGGAGTAATTGCTTTCCAAATTCGAAAAAACAATAAAAAAAGAAATTCAACCAGAAAAACAACTACAACATTAGTACAAGAAAGACTTACGAAGGTAACGCTACATTATGATTTTGATTCATTTTATGAATATACACTATATATATATATATATATGTGTATATATCGATACTATTCACTGTAGAAATTTGTTCCCAGATACGAAGAGTTCACAAGGCCGAAAAGTACCAGTTCGAGGTCTAATGACATTTTTTCAATATTTTTTTGGGATAGCCATTGTTAATTCCCAATGGATATGATCATATGCACGTTTTATTAGGAATACATTAACATAATTTTCAATTTGGTTTATTTCGAAAAAAAATTTATAGAAAGAATTGCTTAAAATTGTTTCTATGTAGTATATTAATGGTAAAATTACTTTGTTTTCATTAAGACTTTAAAATTTTAAATAATTTGTGTACACAACGTCCGAAGTGTGCACTGCGTCGAAGGTAGTATGCATTATCTATATATGTTTTCTTCTGAGTGTATGTATCATCAAAAAACTTTACAAATCGTCGATATATATATATATATATTCTTTTTAGCATAGACGCTAAGGAAAGGATAGACCGGTTTCGTTTATATAAAACATCATCAGTACAAATATGCGGTAAAAAACTAAATATATTTACAATAGACTACACTTTATATATTTTAATATTGCATGCTCTTAAAATAAGTTCAATGATATCATGCTTAGTTGTTTATTCAATAATTGATCTTTGTTTGATTGTTTAATTATTAATGCCTCTCCTATTTTATGATGTTCTGATCTTAGTTGGATGTAAAAATTTTCTTCTCTTAGTTGATGTTTGTGCATAAAAATTTCAGATTTTAGGTGCCCATTCATATGTTCCTTAATTCTTGTACCCAGATGTCGCT
>CABFPE010000001.1:4362264-4385052 GCA_900660155.1 Hofstenia miamia
TATATATATATATATATATATACCTTCTTTACATATGCCTTACCTCATATATACAGCGCCTATGTACATATTCCTCATGTGGACCGATACTGAGTATTTCGTTGAAGGATTCCTTTAAAAATTTTCACATTTAAAATGATTTAGGACTTTACTTTAATACTACAGATATAAACCTGGATAAAAACTAGCACATATTCCAAGTTACAGATGCATTTTGGCATGGTCTGAACCGGAGCCATATCCTTACAAAAACACAGTGAATTTTAATCACAAAATAATACCAGACAATGAAAAATGCGCAAGCTTACTGAAAATATATTTACTATTGTTTTCATTGTTTCATTTTCTTTATAGTGCTTCAATTAGCATTATTTTCTGTAGACTTCAACAAATGAACCCTACCCTAAGACATTTATGCAAATCGGATTTCCTGGAACAGGTTGAAAGCCAAGCCAACACGAAGATTAATATTTTTATTTTTATTGTACTTAGTGATATACTAAATGGAATTTTTAAGCTTTTAAACATCTGCTGTTATGAGGAAATATAAATTATAGCAGAATACATGGCTCAGTGTCATTTATACTTACAAAGTTCTGTTTCTGCTAGGCTATGTCCAACAATTCAAATTTCTAATCGTTTCAAAAACATACAACCTTTTTAGCAAGCATTGTCGGTAAATAAATGGGATTTTTAAGCTTATTGTTGTCATTTATAAATAAGACATTCTTTAAAATTTCTAAAAAATTTAGTATTAAATATGCTTGACAGTATCTTGAAGATATTCTTCTGCTCTTTGTTGGACTTGAGTTTGCTTAAGCAGCAATCTTTATATTGTTTGGCAAAATAAAATTGTCTTTTTACATAGAAAAGTAATTCTATGCTATCAAAAACCTACTGTTACCATCAATGGCCCATTAATGAGCCATTATTGGCTCACTAATGGGTCATTGTCGGATATATATCAATGGTCCATTCACTCCCCAGCGGCCATCTGCCATTAATGGAAACTACATTTAGAAAATGGATTTAGGTTTCAAAAAAAGAACCAATCTTCTAGGAACCACTGAAATCCAAAACATGTCATATAATAATCACATTTAAACACTGCATCGGCACTAAGATTTGATAGCTAATTGAATTCAAATTTTAGAAGATTTAAAATAATGATAACTATGTTAAGTGTAGCTTAGAAAAGCATGTGTTCTAAATTTAACATCATAATCATTATTCACTTTGTCAAATTTAGCTGTTCTTTTTGGATGCCCTGATATACTTTTTGAGTATGCTTCCCTACGAATGGCTAGAATTCTACAAAGAGTCCTACGAGGAGCGCACCATGACTGTGAGAGCAGTTGAAGCATTCGCAGGACCCATTTACAGCATTGAAACCATTACTACTCCACTTATTTACATATTCATGTGTAGGCAGGTGAGCAATATTTTTTAACTTTCATTAAGACACATCTAAATGTATTCTTTTCCTAAAGCTAGCCTATTGATAGCTACTAAATCAGGTTATAATAATAATGAGTAATCAGAGATTCTATCATTATATTGTATTCCGGGAGCCATGATTAAATATTTTTACTAGTATAAAAAGGAGTAATTGATAAGCTAATGAGCGTGATTTTTGATCTCACTTTGTAGCCTACATGATATTAAGTTATGGTAGCAAGAAATCTAAGAAAGATGGTGAGTTACAAAGCACTATCTCATTTGGGGTTTTGATATTTACTCTTAGGTGACGAATAAACGCCCCCTCCCTCTCCCCGCTTGTTATTTTTTTTGATTTTTACCAACCCCGGACCTTATTAGGACCTCCCCTCCCCCCCCGTTTATTATTTTTCATAAATTTATTTTTCACAAAATTTTGCTATGTCTTAGCACATACTATTGCATATATACATCTTGTCCAAGTATGCACATTTGTTAAAACCTCTCTTATAGTTGATATTTTCTAGTTTTTGTTAGTTTAAAACATAATTTAAACGTTGTGTTATATTCAAAAAATGTTGTTTTATCAATTTCTGGGTTAGTAGCGTAAATTTTCACATTTTTCGAAATTCCAAACCCCCTTCGTTTATGAATATGAAAAGGATTTTAACAATTTATTCTACTTATTATGCATTAAATTGTGTAGCTTAAAATGTCTTTCGAGAGTTTTTTGTTTGCAATTGTAGTAGTAGAACTCTTCTCTTAAAAATTATATGATAAAAATTAATCCAATCAAGATGGTAAGATATTCCATTAATGTTTGATTACTAATGGGAAGCAATCTAGTGAATTGGGAAATTCTACTGATAATGGAAAAAATCTTAAAATGTTAAATGTTTGTTTCTAGTTTTCAACCAAGTCTGCAATATTTGGCAATAGCTATATTAGCTTCAACTCATAGCAACTTTCTCCATGTTTTCAATATAAAAAACGAGGAATAATTTTTAAGTCAAATCATTGATTTTCTTAACTGTCTTTTAGTTAAAATCAATTGGAATAATTTATTAAAATTATTGTAAATTTTTTATAATTCTGTCATGGTTTTAAAAATATAGTTATGATATTTTAATATGCACAGTTCGAGATTTCGAAAAAAAATTACTCAATGTGTATTAAATTATAATAACTAGCTATATCGAGAAAGTGGAAGCCTCCTGGAATTGTTTATATAAATTTAATTTTGAAATTTATTATGAAATTTTGTTTATTGAATATACAATTTTTCCAAATATAGCCTCCTAATTAAATCAAATTGCGCTTGATGAGCACATTTTGTGTTTTTATGCATTTCTTTTCCTTTTTATAACTACAGAGGATTCTATGTAGAAATAATACATGCTGTTGAATTAACTCAAATAAGTAATTCTATATATATAGATATATATATTTCCCGCTTTTTGCTATGGAAAATACAAAAACCTTACATTTGGCGGGATGGTGCACACTTTTCCCAAAAAAACCTATTTTTTAGACATTGCCCCCGCACTATTCACTCGAACTTAAATATATTTACCATGGGGTAGGTAAATTAAAAAGACACTACCATGCAAAATTTCGAAGATTTATGTTTGGAAAAGCAGTCATGATGCGGTTTTTAAAAACATTTAGCGGAAGATATATATATATATATATATATATATATATGTATATATAATATATACATGTATATAAATATATATATATAACCCGCATTTCTAATGTTAGGACTAACGTTTGTTATTTCACATATACAGATATTTTGTAGGTTTTTATTCAATAAATGCATAGGATAGTTCCTTGAGGCCTTAGGAAAACTTAAATGGTTCATTGAATTTTATATACAAATCAGTTGGAACTAAATAAATTTTTATAACTACGCTTACAATGTTTGTAAAATTTGCCCGGAGACAATAAATCAATATTTCCTTCAAATATCACTTGTTGTCAAATTTTACTTCAAATTTAATAAAAACGTCTGAGGCTTGTGGAGTGCTTGACATATAGTTTCTTAAATCAATGTTTATTATTTTACAAATCGAAGTTGTGAAAATGGTGTTGCAATTCTCACAGAATGTGGAATTGGATTGAATTAAATATAGCTATATGAAAAATGGTAACTAGATACTGAAGGAATGGAATACGATTTCTGTATTTTCTAGCCGTTCTAAACTAATTAGCAAAACAGATATACATGCCCTAATTGGTGAAATATATTCAGTTAGCAATGATATTTTTTTAAAACAAATTCAAATTAATATGCATTAATATTTTTTCGGTAAAGTAAACTTAAGGAAAAGTATTTCTAATATAATATAAAATTGTTAAAATAAATGGGTAATTTCTTTTGTACCACTGTGCTGACATTGTAAAATTCCCTTAAAGTTTTTACGAACAAATTTAGTAAGACCTCTTTTTTAGTATTCTGTACTAAAAATCATTAATGCTAAAATTCATTGAATCTAGATTATATTGTAACACTTACTGATATTCAATAACAGAAAAGCTAAGTCAATTTTTTGTGAAAATTAAATTTATGGAAAATTGGAAATAAGGGCTGTAAAACTGATTCAAGGAAAAATTATTCTTATCCTCTACTCAAACCTATTTCATAGTATAATCAATACCAATATATTTATTGAAACTTGTTACGTTGTTTTTGAAATATTGCTATAATGGTGTTATTGAGATTAAATAAAAACTAAGGTTGCAATTATTGTATGAATGTTGAATATTTAACACATAATATCTTTTATGGATATCTTTGTTAATCGCTTTTCATTTTCGAAAATTGGTATTAAGTTAGCAGGAGGCTGCCTCTAGGAATTTTAATTAACCACAATTTTATGAATGAAAGACTGTAATTTTGGCTACGAAGTATTAACTATTTTAATTAGCAAAATATAAATCCTGTCGTAGTATATTGCTCATCATAAATAGCAATTGCAATGTTTTCGAAAACCAATCAAAAATTTCTGGAAATTATTTTTTATTGACGTCAACATCTTATTGGTCAATAGCTTAACTTTGTAGTGGATTTCTAATATATGCTGTTTTTCATGATTGTCCTTTGAAATTCTGTTGTCTACGCTTTAAACCTAGCTCATAAATAATTGAAGTTCTATACAAATTATTCAAAATTTTAGGCAATCATACGTCTATGAATAATGTTTCAGTACCTAAGCAATGAGTACATGTAATTTTTCAAAATTATTTACAAATAAATTCGTGAGCAATGATATTAATACGCCAGACGTTATGTAGAAAACGAAGAAAATATTGTGACAAAGATGGGCGTTTTAAAATTGTGGTGTGATAATACAATTATATTATCTCAACTAAATTTGAATATAAAATCCTGCTAAGATGTTTGTTTAATAAAATTTCACGAATTGCATTTCATACTTACAATCAGTGATGACTATATTTCTTAAATGTTTAAAAAACTATGTATATATATATAATATATAATATATATATATACATATATATGCATATATATATATATATATATATATATATATATATATGCATATATATGTATGTATGGATGTATATATATATATATATGTATATATATATATATATATAAACTTTTATTGCAACACTTATCCAAGAATATTTTTAACATTTTTGTTTCTTAAGATTCTCGATGTATTGTACTTTCCTAACTTTTACATTCATAGATTGAGGAGTATTCTGACAAAAGTGTAGATGCAATTTCTCCAAGGTCTTCTAGCTATGGGACTTTAGTCAACACTGTTTTCGAAATGTGGATTATCACCATGTTTCGTTTATACAGGATGTAATATGAAATTTAAAACAGTTATGATTTATTGTAAAAATGACAAACTTTATATATGTGTAATTTACAATTGACCCGTTTAGCTTTACATCTTGCTTATTGTACTAGGAAACTGCTCGTGATATGCAAGGGGACATCAATGAGCTGTATTAGATATTTGATAAATGAATTAATAAAGCTGACAATAATGCTAGATTCCAACAGTTCCAGCTCAGCAGTTGAGTATCCCGAACGCTTAAGCTTTAGGAGCAAGTAAATGTGACGGTTAATCTCTTTCGTTAAATTCAGCACATGACTTTGAAATTTAAGGTGGCTGGATATTGTAATTTCAAGTACTTTCATTTCATTTATTTATAAGAAATTCTGAGTATTTTGATGCCATCCGATGGGTAATTGAAAATTTCTTCGAAAGGGATTATGAGCTCTTTGAATTTTGTTAAGCAATCGGTTAAAGTAATATATTCTGGTTTCTGTTAAGTTGATCTGCTAAATTTATAATATGGTCAACAATGCTTACAATTGGCTTTTGTTATTAGATTGGCTAAGTCTCACATTTTTAATTTTGTTTCAGAAATTTATTTGTAAAACAAAATGTACTAACTTTCTGACATGCTATTTTTTTTAACAAATTACGTTAATTAAAACCTATGTTGAAATTTGAAATTTACGCATTACAAAACACCTATGTTTTTAAATTTTGCAATCCAGTAGATAGATTTTTAGTTGGGAAAATGTTTTTGATATCTCGAAAACATTTAGCACTTACTCAAGTACATTAAAATACACGTTTTCTAATTTTTTTCAAAATAGTTATCAAGGTGCAAAAATGTAAGAAAATATTTCAATTTAATTAGAAGAAGTCGATGGTTTTCTAAATTGCTTATATAGTGGAGTTCTAGCTAGGGCTTGCTTAGTGACAAAAATCGAAATTTTGTATGTATAGGAAAATGACTTAAAATACGTTTTCAAAAAACCATTTTCCAATGTAGATAAAACGTTCAATCTGATTAACCATGTATATGGCCTTCTGGCTTCTTTGACACTAGTTTTGTAAAGCTGCGACAAGCAATTATTAAGTTATGGCTAAGTCACGAAAAGTTGATCCCATTAACTGTGTAACCTCAATAAGACGTCATAATCGAAAGAATTTTTTCCTAAAACGCCAGGTATAATCGATTTAAAAAATTGTTAAAAAATAAGACAGTTTATTATACAGCAATGTTCAATTTGATTTAAGATATAATGTATTTACTTTATAATAGACATTGTCCACGAATTTGAATCCATTAATACTTGCTTCATAGATTTTCAACCAAAAAGAAACAATCATGTGATGTTGTAAAAAGGGAGAATTAAGAAATTTCATGCAAAATATTCAACGAATATCTTAAAAAGCGTGTTTTTTAAACTTTTTTTGCTTATATTTCAATGTACACTAAATAATTAATGCCTAAAATTCTAAAGTGTACCTTAGCAATGAGAAATGGATTGTTGGAGATGTGTTTTTAAAAGTGTTGAACTTGTCAAGACAGTTAAAAGGAAGTCGTATTTTCAATTAAATTACAGAAGGGCTACATGCTAATTGATCAATGCCGAAATATAATATGACGCGCATAATAGTTAATTGCTCCAATCATTGCATAACACGTAGTTGTAATCAAATTTAAAGAAGAATTAACCACAATAAGGCAGACGTGATCATGACAAAAGATCAGAGATGGAATTGGATCCAACATTTTAAGATTCCATCCGATGCGAATTTTTAAAAGAATTTTAGTTCTCAATCCGAAACGGATCCGAATTTCAATAAGTATTCTAACAATAAATAAACGTGGACTTAAAATATATTTTATGTTTTTTTCAAATGCGAATAGAAAATTTTAAATGCTTCAACACTGTCGTGAGATCAAAAATGGACGTATATGATAAACCGGGGCTTGGGCCATGGTATTCGAAAAAGGAGAGGACTTACACAATAGTGCATGCATTGTGTTGAAAAATTAATGTTAAATTTTGAAATATTGCAATAGTATAAAATGCTCTTCTAGTATTACAATATAATACAGTCAATTTTTTTCAAGCGAACCAAAAAATGAAAAATTGTTTTTGGCAACGATCATAAAATGGGCCTAAATGATTAGAATTTAAATGGGCCCAACTGGATTTCGACTGGGCGTGGATCTCAATTTTCGGCCAATGTCCATCTATGTTTGAAATAGATTGCTTCTTTTATCTGTAATTGTCCACACACGAGAAGTAAATCCGTTTCTGATTGGCGTAACTTTGATTACGAGTGGAAATTCTTAATTGCTCTGCCAAAACTCCAACAAATTCATTTCCTTGCTTATTTGTAAGCTTTGTAATAATCTAATTCCCAAAATTATCAGCAACTATAATCATGATATATTTATAGAGTTTAAATAGTCGAGTTTCGTATGGTATTACCTCCCTATTAATTATCTTATGTCCAAATCCAAAAATCACAATTTTGAAACGTTGCTAAGAATTGAGAATTGAAGTTGTTACAAACAAAAAGGTAAAACTTACTTCAAAATTGCAGCGAAGAAAACAAGAATAGTATAAACAATAGAAAATTAAAGAACAAACCCAAAATTTATACTGCAAGACACTAAAGAAATTGTAATAGAGTGTATTAAAATCCGTGATAGAAAAATTGTGTAATGTATTAAAATGTATAATATACACAATTTTTAAAAAAAAATGGATCCGAAACAGAGCCGAAATTTCCTCAAAATGTAGATCCAATCCGATCCAATTCCATCTCGGCAAAAGATCACTTTCTTATTACAAACCTTGAAATTTTAAGAGTATCAAAAAGTAAATATATTTATAAGGCATTCGAAAACCGCCATTTTTTAGAACCCCATCAAGCGAGAAATCCTACGTATTGGCTTGAAATTTAGCAAGTGAATTAATTGGTTAAAAGGAGAAAAATACATCGTACTACTAGTGCTAATAAGTGTTTCTAAATTTGGAAAGCTGACTTTTTAGATATATGTACTTAAGATGAAAACTACTTATTAGCGACCTCGTTCGAATGGAATCACTAATTCCTTTTGTAGGAATAAGTAAACATAAATTTGTCGACAGTATATGAACAGGAAAATTTTGAATCCGACTAAAATTACGTAATTTAAGCAAATACAAAATTTTCTGTTATAAGTTTTGTGTGAGAAATTTCTTCAATAAATTAACTAATAAGAAAACCTCTATAATACATGATGGTTTAAGCTCGTTCGCTTATTACATTCGTTTTATGCTAAATCAACTCTAAATCAGGTATATTACAACCTTATTTTTTAATCTTGATTTTTTCAGCCTATTTTCTGATAGATATATTAGGTATATTAATCCCAAACAGCTTGGCCTCCCAGTAAAAGAAGAAATCCTTTGTTCAAATTTTCATAGAATTTTGTTCGAGCCTATTTTGAATATATCGTAAACCAACGGCGTATCTATTGGAGAACATTCTTGAATTCAATGTTGAAAATGTCTACAAATCGCATCGCTGTGGTTTAAAAGTTTAAAAGATTAACTAATTTTCTTTGAAAATTCAATTTTTTTTACAAAATATTTAAATTTCCTTAAAAAACTAACACCGAAAATTAAGTACTTTATATGTGCATAGATCTCCCAAATACATCGAGGCGTGTTGTGTGCAAAGTCAGAGTTCCTTTCAGATTTTGGATATATTTATTTGTTTTTGAAATACAAGCACCTAAAAAAATTTTTACAAACCATAAAATTATATTAAATTTTTTGGCAGTTGGATAATAACTCATTATTAGTTGATGAGAAGGAAAATTTATTTACATTTTTTTCTGATGAAGTAAAATTCAATGTATTGTAGTTCTCCTAGTAACAATGCCAATATTTGTTTTTAAATTCAACGAAGAGACAGATTTTCTGTAGAAAATTTTTATTAAATTATTAAATATACAAAACTGTGTGCAGCAGGAACTAAATTATTTGAAAAACGAATTCACGAATGAGATAATATATAATACTCAAACATGTCAACAGAATTATCTTTATTTTAATCTAACTAAAGAAAAAACAATCCTCGTCTAATAAAAATATTTACAAAATATATAAAATGACTTTAATTATAACAATTTTTAATGAATATATATATATATATAAGTATATTAGCGTAGCATCAAATGATGCAATGCAAGTCCATGCTGCTAAATTCATTTAGGAATAACTTTAATTAATAGAAAAAGCTTCAATTCCAATTTCAAAATAAATTGTAGAAATTAATTCATATTAGGCTCAAGTAATTTTCTTTTGTTACAAATTATCAATTAACTCTACCATTATGAGCCTAGATTACTAATACTACGATTGGATATTTCCTTGACTTCTAATGTCTAAATTGCAAGTACTATCACATAAACCCCTAACAATGAAATATTTTGAAAGCAGAAATTTTTAATAAAATAAAGCAAATATTGATTTCTATATATACCGAGTTATATAACTTTAATTGAAAAAGAATTTTTAAACACAATCTTGAAATATTCAAAGTCCGAAAATCTTCAAACTGAATTTTTTCTTAAACCTCACTTTACATTTCATACGCAAGCTTGGATTTTTCTTTTTCAATATATTCCAAATTTACTAATGTTGTTTTACACCGTCAATGTTAGAAAGAAAAGTTCTTCAATGAATGAAATTATTTTAATGATGCAATCAAATTCTATAGTATTTTTTTCAACAGTATTAACATTTAAATTTAGGTACGTGAAATTCTAACGCAAGTATTGATGACAATTTGTTTCTGTTGTCCTAAGAAGAAACAGCCACATTCATTAGGGAAAATGGATGATGGACGTACATACGTAACATCTGGAGTTTAGACCACGCAGCAACATTTTACTTTGTCGTTGACTGATTTTTTTGTTGTGTATTGCATGTCATGTTGTAATTTGTAATCACTGTTAAAGGTGTTGACTTGTAATAAATTTTGTTTCTTTAATATGAATGACTTCCAAGATGTACAAAATTTTATCCCTAGGCAACCCAGACATCTATTACACTTTTTAAAGGTTTCGATGAACATTTTTGAGCACTCTTAACTCACTTAGTTATAATAATATCTACGATTTAAAAGCTCTTGCGATCATGCGTTTTATTATCTGGATACTAGCTATGGGAAGAATTTGAAAAAATGAATATACTTCAAACACAGGAACAACTTTTATCACAAAATTTTCACAATCGTAGTGCAGAACGCTTGCCCATAAATGTGCAACATTCCCAGAATTCCCAAGCTTCTTAATAGGTTCGTTACTTTAAAGATACTAAGGCAGTTTGGGGTTAACAACATATATATTATCTTGAGATTGTCATTCGAATCAAATAGTGCAAAAAGAAGATTTCGATGATATATGTTTAAATATGTATTTCTATTGAATGTGCATATTTTTGAATTTATTAATGAATGTATATATTTGACAAAATTATATTATATTTTATTTTAATCTTTCTTAATTTTTAATCAGAAAACAAGGGAAAATCTAAACTCCAATACCACATTGAGGTAGCTTGATTTTGGTTTCAACAAAGACTAGTATATTTTTTGGGAAAGTAATATCTTTAGATGAATATTTCTGTCAGTTTGACTTTATAATCTGTATTTTTAACATCATTCAAATTAAAGTTTTGGTTGTCAAATACATGAACGCCTTTACTTATTAGGAATTGTTTCATTTTATCTGAATGTAGTCGTCATACATATCAAAGTGTCCAAAAAATCCATTTATTAATATTAAATTTAAACAAAATGGTGATAGTATTTGATATAAAAGTAACATTGATTGGTATGTCTGTTTCATTTTGAGGCTCTTCTCTGAAATCGTGAAATATAGCAACCAAGTTCCAAAAATTTATTTAGTTAGTATAAATTCTTTGCAACGAAGTTCTTCATTTATTAAATAACATTACGGTTAAATATGAACAAAGAAAACAAAAAACTGGGATACAATATTTGCTTAATCAAAAGGGAGATGAAATATTTTGGTTAATTCAAACCTGTATTATTATTTATAACATTTTCATTTAGCTATTCTTTTGTCAGCTGTATTGTTTCTGCGTCACCACAAGCATTTTAGATAAATTCCATAAAATCTAGATCTTTTTATCTATTAATTTTTTCCCAGTCTATATAAAGCCAAATAATTGAAATTCAGTATGAAAAACAATTTTCATGTTGTAATTTTTTTTACTTATTAATATTAACTTATTATTTTAAGCATATAATGACTTTAAATAATAATTGTTAGCACCTTGTTTCAATGGTTCAAAATTTTTTATGCAATTGTTGGCACATTTATAGTTCTTAGGCGCATTGATATATGTTTACTGATACTTCTTACAAAGTGTCTTCTGACAGCAACTTTTCTGTATGATAGAGGGTATTTTGAGATTTTTAATGATGTAAGTAGGTATTTTTGAAACTTTAAGTTTAGGGTTTTTTAAAGTAAAAAAAATAATCCAAAAAGGGGAAAACATTAACAAACGTTGGAAATGAGTGTTTATTGACACAATAGATCATAGATCCTGAAAATGTAGCATTTGTTAGAAGAATGATACGGAAATCTGATTATGAAGTTATTTCTGATTATAATAACTTAGGGCAGATTTGAAAGATAAATATTGAGGTGAACGAGAATTGAAAGTCCCTGTAGAAAATGGATGCTATTAACATCAATATCATAGTTACCAACTTTTGGTTTGCGAAGGAAAATGAGATTGAGATACTTGAGATAAAGTTTTATAGGGATCTTGGATTGGGTGAGAACTTTCGCAAAACAATGCTTGTAAAGTAAATTCTTTCAAGCTTTCAATATCTCTATTGGGAGGCATAGCTCAGAAATAATTAACCGTCAGAGTAAACTTTGAGTAAGAGATGAACCTTCAAACATTAGATATAGCTAAAGTTAAAAAAATGAGAAACAGAATTTTTTTCAATCTCTTAGCAACAAAAATACTCACAGTAACAAAATTTATATCATACAATGGAAAATTAAGTTTTCTACAAGTTTATGTAAAAGAAATTAGTCATCCTTGCCTTCGGAGCGAACAGATTTAAAAAATCTGTACTTAATTGAGTCCATCAAATTCGTATGTATTTTCAATTAATTGTTTTTCAGTTTTTGCATATTTTTTCGATTTTTCTTTTCCACATTGTCCTTCATGATTCCCCAAATATTTTCTACAGATGAAGGGTTCGGTGAGTTGGCAGATCACTGTAAGATTTGAAAAAAAAATTTTCTCAGAAGAAACTTTGGGTATGTCTTGAAGTATGGGGGTAATCCCATTTTGCTGAAGAATCCATCCAGCTCGATAAAACCGGTTCGCAAATGGGATAAGCTCTGCTAAAATATCAGTATATTTTGAATATGCAAATCTACAATAACTGTTCAAATTATAATGCACAATATACAAACTGCAAACTAGCTAAAATATTATTTTAAGATCATATAGAAACTTTCAAAATATATACAAATATATACTAAAATTCAATCCTGTTTCGTAAAACATATATTTCATAACTCCAAAGTCAGTTAATTTACATCTAAGATGAGTCTCAACATTAAGTACAGGGTTTAAAGTTAAGCACATAACATAAAACATCTCAGGGCCACAGCCACAAAAGTTAGAGTAATCCCTGGAAACTCAGGCAACTACAACTGGCCAATAGAGCTAAAAAAATAGTTTGTAAAAATATAATTATTAAATTCATTTATTGTAACTTCGTTCTCAATTATAGTATAATGAAATTTGAACATTGAACTAAATAAAAATGTGTTCTACACCTGATACTGATCCTTTTTGAGGATACTTACAAACTTGCGGCTGCAGACACTTTTCTATGATCACTAATCATGTCAACCCAGTCAAGGATTCACCTTGCTAATTTCTCATCCGGGTTTGCTATCAATCGTATTTTGTACCATTAATATCAGCTTTTATCACAATTTTTTTAAGGAAAGAAAGAACACGTGCCTTCAACTTTTAAATTCACATATTTTTTTTCTAAAGTGAACAAATATCATATGTAATATCATTTACAATATTTCATTTCAGAAATCATCATTAAATTGGAAAATTTCAATAGTCAATCATCACAGACAAGGTAATTGTTTAAGATAATCTTCAGCTATAGTTTGACAACTTTTGATGTTTCTATTGGCGTTGCAATTGTGTCCTTGGCAACAGTAGTATTTTGGTCTTTTTTCTGGTTTAGGTACTTCTGCGCTTTCAGAATTGTTGCAGTGCTTTGGTTGTTCAGTCCACAGGAGACCTAGCGATGATTGCACGCGCTGTGCAACGCGCCAGCACTATACCCAACCGAGTCATAATCTCCTTCTGTGCAGCTTCCGTTGACTGCTTGGTCTGGATGGCGAGCCTACTGGCGATCTTCCTGATGGTCCTCATTGCTTGAATGCCCCACGAGCCGTAGGGTGTCACTGCGAGGGGGAGACACTCCCAACCAAGCTCTTCACATTTGTCGTCATTCTCGCAGTGCTTCTTTAGCTCAGCAGCCTCTAGGCAGTAGCCGGTCGTGGCACTCGCTCCGTCAATGTTGAGAGGATTGAGCGGGTGTGCTACGGTGACGTCTATTGCTCCTGCTTTTCCAAGGGACCAGACGGGGATCAGAACATCCACAGGCCGTGTCAGTGAGCTCGAGTGATCCATGTTGGCACCCTGTTCGAGTATGGGATTCATTAAGGCTCTACTTGCACAGTTGAAGACAGTATCCCGTATAGTGTTGTGGCGGAATATCACATCTGGCCCTGTCTTGCATGTCAGTGCATGGTGTCCAAGGGGATCAAGCAGATTCTCTGGACACAATGGACACTTGGCGCCTGTACACGCCAGGGGTAGTCCCAGTCTGTGCTTTAGAAGAACCTGTACTTCCTCTGGTTCAAGTCTGAAGCCCAACCCTGGGGATGGGGTGGCCGTCAACCATGTGGATGCGTTTGGTGACGAAACTTCAAGTAGACGGACTCGTTCCGATGGACTTTCAGCTTCTTCCAACAAGTCAGAAAGACATTTCTTTTCTATAGAAGCTGAAAGTGATACCTGACGCTTCCATCGACTTGGAAACTCATTCCCGGCTATTTGTAATTTGTCTTCTACCTTCACTTGGTCGTTGTAGGACTGAATGCTGAATTTCAAGTCGGCAATAATTCCCGAGGATGCCACAGAAGAGATGTAAGCCGCGGGTGCATGCAGCTTAAGGGAACGCAGGCCAATTCCCCCACAACTCAGCCCTAGTTGTGCCTGTTTCCTGGCGACCTCCGAAAGCTCTATTGCATTTATTTCCTCGAAACAACTTAGCACTGCGTCGTCAAAATGACCCAACATCTCCTGTGCCTGATCCGGCGGACAGCACCTGGCAAGGTGTGCTAGCTTACAAAAGCTTCCACATTGTCGCAGGAGTGAAATTGCTATTTGTGGATCTCCAAGGGTTGGCAGCTTGTTCAGAAGCATCTCAGCTGCTTGAGACTTGGAAACGATGTAATCATTGCAATAGTCATTACTTCCAATTGGCGCTCCAAGAATTTCCAGATTCGGCTGGTGGAATTTTTTGATCTCCTCGGGGAATGCAGACAGGTCGAGGCGGCAGAAAATCTCGCATTTTTTGAGGTTGAGCTCCAGTCCTGACCACTCCATTGCCTGTTGGATGCAGGCCAGGCATCTCATAATAGACGATCTGGTTCCACAAATCACTCCGTCGTCCAAATACCACATATTCAGTAGCAAGTCGTCAATCTCGTCAATCTCGAGCACCAATCTGTTAAGTGCGATAGCGAACATCAAAGGCCCTAAAGGATCGCCTTGTTGCACTCCAGCTGCTGATAAAAACTCGCCAGTCACGTGCCACAACCTAGGATGTGTCTGATAGCAGTAAATGACCCATGGAAGTATTTCAGGGAAGTGCTTGGAACATTTATCCATGACTGCTTGTCTGGATACAGTATTGAAAGCATTTCGCATGTCAACTTTCAAAATTGTGAAGTCATCGTCGTTCCAGTGTTCTTTCACAACTTCCCTCAGCTTGTGTACAACTTTTTCCATACCTCCAGGACACGCAACTCCAAACTGGTGAGGTTGAAAGAGCTGACGGGCTTCCTCACTTGTGACTGCACAAATGCATTTCCCAGCAAGACGTCGATAGATCTCTCCCACCGCAATGGGTCGTATATCTAACTGAGCAGCTGGGGCAGACTTTCTCAGGGCGACTAAAGCTGCTCCAGCGAGCACTGGGGCAACCTCTCGAGGAGCTTTACCAGAGACAAGGTGATTCATGAATTGTCTCAGGGTAGAAATGAAAGACACTGGCAAGGTTGCTTCAGCTGCCTCACAAAGGTGGTCAATTCTCAATCCTGATGGTCCGCATGCTGTTCCCTTAGGGAAGGAACGTAGAATATCCAATATCTTGAAATCTGGACCTAGCTGAACAGGAGCAGAATTAATAGCAGGTATCACTGGAGCTGCCTGGATCGGGTGTTTTTCAGCTAGAAGGCGCTTAGTCTCGTCTGAGTTCGGAGCAAGTCCCTTAGAGCACAGGACTCTACTAGCTTTCCCGAACAAGCCCTCCTCGGCAAAGGCGATGGCGGCGTCTCTAGTTTTTTGCACGTCTGAATGGACAGTTTTCTTGTCTGGTTGCAATTTAATTGCAGCTCGTTCCGCATCTCGCCACAGGGCAACTTTTTCACCATCCATCCAGCGGTTGCAAAGTGCCACTATGTTGGCTTTATGAGAGTTCTTCCCAGCTCTTTTGGCAGTGGGCAAGACACACTTAGGCAACATCAGCAAGTGAATGTATGCGTCCGTAGTGTTCTGATGGATTGCCTTGCTGATAGCATCTTGCAGGACCCGGCCGAATGCTTGCCTCGCCATTGCCGGAACATGTTTCAGAGTGGGTCTCCTTAGGCTCGCAACCTCAGCAAGTGTTGGCAGATCAGTATTAGGAGCTTCCATCAACCTAGCATGTGCGTGGCATCTCTGATTGTGTGAGTGACGTGACCTTTTTGACAGTAATTTGCCACAATTACACACATATTTATTGTTGCTCTCCAGCCAATCTCTGGGAACGGACCCCGGAAGAACACCTTTGGTATGTCGCTCAAGGTGCTGGATTACACCATTAACAGAGAGACACATTGCGCAATTTTCAACGGGACATCTCAGGCCAGCAGAGGCTGCTCCTCTAGGTTGTGTTGGCGATAACGTTAGATTTGCAAGTTGCTGCGTGAGCCCTGTGCTTGTCTGCACATTTGTGTCCACCAAGTCAATCACCACACTGTTACTTTGTTTCTTTTTCCTTCGTTTCATTGTATTCTAACCATCAACTTTAATTATTTATCTGGAAATTTGCTACTTTTTTTTCTGTTCTTTGATCAATATCTTTGTAGAATAGTTGTATCTTGAATATGATTTTCTTATGCGTTTATTATTAATTGATTAATCTTTCAATATTTTTTGTATTTCTTTTTTTCGGTTGAATTAATTTTCATGTGCTCTACAGTTTGTTGTGATCATTAACCGTGGCTTCGATGTTCTATTGGGTTCCCAAGCATACATGTAACATGTAAAATGTGTGCTTTTAGTAGGAAATGTTTCATGTATTTGCAGTTAACTTCTTTGCTAACTTTTAAAATAGTGCTAAAATTTCTTTTCAGTTTTGAGGAATGTTGTAATTCCCAAACATTTCATAATTCTATATCGACCCCTTGGATTGACTACGGTTTGCAAGATTTCCAAACATTCAAGTGCATGCTATTAATATGAATTGATAAACTCTGTCACACCGAGAAAGATGTAACTTATAAAAACTCAGTTGATAGAATAATCACCATAAGTATTCGAGAATGGAAAAGTTTAAAAATAGAGCCTTACGGAAAAAAAAGCTGTGATAGGTAATATCGAACAAATTTGGGATTCAATGTGAACAACTTGAAGTCTATTTGAAAGATAACCTGAAACTAAACTGCTAAAGACAGAATCAAAAGATATATTTGTCCTTTTTGTGACTAGTAAAAATGAGATACTTTATCAACTAAAATCTTTCTGTAAGTCTGACAGAATGAATTTTTGGAAATCAGAGGCATCATAGAATGAACACTAAAGAGTAAGAGCGTAAATACTTCTAGAGTCGAGCAAAAGATTATGAAGGATAGAATTACTATTTTCTCGAAAATTTATGGAAGATACGAAAAGCACAAATGCTTAATGAAATTCTTGAAGAAGTTAGTTAATTTATAACTAATGGAGCTTGGCAAGATGTAGGATGGATTTTTTCAAATAATTTACCTAAATATAGATATAAAAGTATCAAATAGAGAAGTCACTGTTTCCTAGATAGGAAGTTACATTTCTTTAAATTTATCACTTGGAGATTTATGAGACATAATTAACTATAGAAGAATATATACATGGAATATAGAGTTAATGAATTAAAATTAGCATTAGATGTATTAACTGGACTTGTAGAATATTTAAGTGTAGAGGATAACGAAAATTGATATAAACTATATATTCAAGGAACTGGCGAAATCTTGCGAAGAACATGTGGGGATATTATCATATCTAATAACAATATGCTGATGAAGCCAAGGCTATTTCCTTATATAATAAATATTTCATATTAATTTTAAATAGCCTTGAGACCCCCATGAGCTCTGACTTTGCACAGAGCATGCCTCAATGGGTTTGGAATATCTTTGCACATATCAAGAAACACTCAAAGTTCATTGTTGCTTCCATGAGCTAAAAACCTTATAAATACATAAACATTAGGCATACAGAGAATTTAAATATTTTTAAAAAATTCGACATTTACAAAAAATAATTATTAAACTCTTAAAAATTCCAGAGTATACACAATTCGCGAAAAAGTTATCCACCAATTACAGTGACTCCATCAGGCAATCAACTTTAAGTTGTGGGAGCATTTACTCATAGTCAACCAAAATTGAAACCCATTGTCTTATTTGAACTTAGTATTAATGTAATAATTATTTGTATAATAAGTGCGATATATTATATATATTTTTCTCATTTTATTTCTGTATACCTACATTTGCATTTCCTGTATGTATATATATATACACACACANACACACACATATATATATATATATATATATATATATATAGACATATATATATATATGTTTGAGGCTAATGTTTCTTTGAAAAAATTTTCCTCATCTTGTCATAGGATGAGTTTCTGCATATAAAATGGGAAATGTTAATATTTGAAGTAAACTTCAAAAACCCTCAACCACTTTTTTGTATTCAAAAAGCGAGAATTTTTAAGAAATGAATATAGCATTAAACATTTTGCTTTTATTTTCCCTTAAAAATAATAAAAGAGCATCTAAGAGTTGGAAAAAAATTACCAAATTTCATGTCATCCCAAATTGGAAAAAAATTACAAATTTCATATCATCCCAACTCCTTTCGGTTTCTCTAGCAATATATGCTCGATGGGGTAATTGGGAAAACTACAATTGCACGTATTTGCTTTCAATGAATAATCATATGTTTCGATTTAGAAAATGATGTTAACATCTATGATTTCTTTGTAGAGCTAACACTTGTTGTATCGAACAAAATCATTTTGATTTGATTCCATGGACTTAAGTCAAATGTGGTATTTGTTATAGCTTTAATAATGGTTTTAGTTTTTCCATTAACTGGGTGCAGAATTTTATTCTTAAGAACTACTATGTGAATTTTTTTGAAGATACGCTTACGATAAAATTTAGGCATCAAGTTTCCCCTTCTACTGTCTATTAAATGATGTTTACTGTTGACAACTTCAGATTGGTTAAGAGTTGGAAAATCTATTCCTTCATCTTGCAATTTTCTATATATTTTAGCATCTCTAGATGAAAAGAATCGAATAATGAGAATGCTTTCAAGCATTGTTGGTAATCAGACCCAGTTCCAACCAAAGTTGCAAGTGGGCTGGGCCCTGCGCATTAGGCTTCATCCGACTCATTAGGCCTTTCTTCGATTTCTATTTGGGCGGACTTGGGCTGAGCTTGAGCCACATTTTTTAATTATATTTAAACCTAGGAAGTGCTTAGATCGAAATCGTAAGCAAATATTTTGATTAGTTGACTGATTTTTTTAATGATTTCAGTCAATTTTGGGATTAGATTTATGAATTTGAATGCCATTTTTCACATAAAACAATGTTTTTAGTAATTTGTATTCTAAGTTTTGGAAAGCCTACATATGATTGCTTTGTTGAGTTAATGTCTACAACTATGTTTGCAGTGGGACATTGAATTTAAACCTTTCCGGCAACTCATTTCCAACAATAATTCATTAACATCAGTATCTCTTTTGGGATGTGTCAATTTAGGATCCCAATAGGGAAAAATTTTTTAATATATTTTTATGCCCCTAACATACTACATAACAACCATGAACTGTGCTTATGACAACATTGCTCACTTTCTGCGCAAATATCATGGATTCTTATAAATGCAAAACCAGTGTGAATTATGTTACATATAAGTGAATATTATATTCTGAAAATTCAACCCTTTATAAATATAGTGAGGATGCAAGTAAAATATTCTGAAGAATATTTTTAGTAATTTAGCATTTATCAGGATATTGGACCTTGACACCCAAATAATATATTCTTGAGTATTCAAAGATCAACAGCCTTTGCCATTTGCAATTCTTTTATTTGGGCTGAATAAAAAATATTTTATCTATTAATAAGGGTTTTTTCATACATCTTGCTATCAAAAAAACTTTTGAACCTGAACCTGCACTTCACAGGATTGGACTCCAATACTTAAATGTCCTGATGTAGAAGAACGCATGATTAGCCTACACACAATTTTTTGAAGGAACAAATTAGGGAATCTATTATTGATTTTTTCCATCATAAATTCTCAGGATCTCCATTAGCTTCCAATAGCTGCAAAGCTAAATCTGAGCATGAGACAAACCAAAATTTTTCTTGCAACATTGAAGAGATGGGATATTCAATGGAATGTCTACCAAACTTCATTTTCTGAAATGTCAATTTTATGTTTTTCATGAAAATTTAAACTTGTTTAGTGATCAACAAGGAAAAGTTATACGAACAACTCAGGAGACTTGTTTAGGAGTGGAGGTAAATTTAGAACATATTGAAATCTGCAGAAATCAATATTTTGGGAGTATATTTCAGCTTCATGAAATTTCTGTATGTTCAAATATATGAAAACATTCTATTTATTAGCTATTTGATCACTAAAACAAGCATGTTGAAAAGCTAAGAGCCTTGATAATATCTCAATTAATGGAATTTGAAAAGTACTCTATTTAGGCTATATTTTGGACTCATGGCTTTTAGGTGAACACAAAACATCTGCTTACATTAAAATCAAAATACAATTAGATGTTTGTGTAGAATTATAAAAGTTATTTGAGGATTTTTGGTATCTCCATCAATTTCTGATTTTTAAGTTTATTCATCTATTTACACAATAAAATCAATTTCATGATAATTCCTAAAGTATGGTTTCTACCATGAAAATGACCTCAAATTCGTGTTTAGCAACAACAAATTGACCAAAAACACTGAGAAAGTACTCAACTAAGAAAAAATATTTTTGCCACACAGTGTTATTGCTCCAATAATGTGTTTGTTTCAATCTCAAAATTTCTTCACACCGATTTCCGATAATTTGATCAATGAAAATTGCAATTGCGTCAATTATAGTGATTAATATCAGTTAGATCATTTGATACTTTTCTTTACATTCTCAAGAAAATTTTTTTACAGTAATTTTATCATATATAACTCGAATTGATATGCTGATTTTAAGAAGCTTTGCTCGAAAGGTTTTGCATTCAGGCAACGTCTTCTAAGGCTGAGCCTAGGGACTTACTACCTTACTCGAATCACTTTGGTGTTATCTTAAAGATGAGAGTCATGACTAGGAATTACCACTTTCATTTCTATGATGTATGAGCTTCATTTTGAAAAATGAGAATTTTTTTTGGCCTACTTCGTCGTTTTTTTTAAAAACAATGAACTTTGAATTTTTTTAACTACCGTTCAATTACCTATTCTTCATAAATTTGCAAAATGGAAATGTCATTCGCTAGATAAACTCATCTTGCAAAACTCTTGAAAATTTCAGATAATTATCTGCAAAAATGACCGAATTATGATGTCACAAGAAAAATGAAAAATAGCAAAAAACCAATTTACAGGAAATACCAAAAAACTTATTTAATAATTAACTTATGTATAATGTATATGTATGTGACTTGGTCAACGAAGTGCTCTTTTTTAGAGCAATTAGGTGTGCATTTGTAATAAACTAGTGTCATATATGTGTTAAATGATAGTCTTAGAATCTAAATCTGTTAAAAATGAAAATCAATTTTTTAAGAAAATATCATGATTTTTCACGAAAATAGCACATTAACCCCAGCTATTTCTTCTTCAGTAGACATACTATCCAGGCCTCATTAGTGTGGCAAGGGCAGAAATGTTTGTGACTGGGCCACATAAGACGTAGCCTTTGGACATCTTAATTAGATGATAAGTCCTGAATACCTAACTAATTTTTTCAAAAATCATCAGACATTATAAACTGTTGGATAAAATAGGTAAACTTGCCATAGCTAGCATTTAGGTATCTGTTGAAGTGACTCTCTTCAGACGCTCGTTTTGAAATTATTCAATATCCAAATAATATCGCACAAGTTATTATTTAACACAAAAAATGTGTATAATTTTTTGTTAGTTTGTAAAAATCAGAGTTTGTTCTATGTTGTTAAACATTTTCTCTTTAATAGGGCATTGAAAATTTTCTTGGACAATGTTATGTAGCTTATTCATTTCTAATTTAAAGGTGATTTTTCTCACATTCTTCATGGATCAAGGAGAAAAAGTTTTTGCTTTAGTGAAAAATGTCATCACCTTAACTTTATATATATATTTGTGCATTGAACTGTATTGACGAAAATGTGCCCAAAGTGCACGTTGAGGAAAATTTTCCATATGACAACTCCAAGGAGCAAATTTAGAGTTCGGTATCAATAAATGACTGAATGTGCCATTTGTACAATAAATATGATTATAAAATTTTGAAAAAAAACTAATTCAAGCGCATTTTAGTTTTGAAATGTCATTGTAAACATTTAATGACATTTTCTAGAACGCTTTCTTACAAAATGATCACTACTGCATCAAAGTGCCGCAGCAGAATTGTGTTGCAATTCATGTTAAATATATATATTCCCAACATAGCTTCCTTGTAGTGTTTAAATTAATAACGTTCATTCTGCAATTTTTATCGATGTTTTACCCGTTATTTTTTGCCACTCGTTCTCATAATTGTCTGTAAAACATGTACCTCTACATCCTACAAGTCGATGCCTGTACTCACGAATATTATCCTTACCTCCACAGTATATATATATATATATATATATATATATAT
>CABFPE010000001.1:4385206-4400724 GCA_900660155.1 Hofstenia miamia
ATATATATATATATATATATATATATTTATGGATTTGTATATGGTATTTGTCATTTATCTATATGTTAGGATTTGTGCAAAATAATCTTTACTTTTCTGAAGCAGACGGAGTTTTCCGTTAAAATATGAATTGATGTGACATTTAACCAGGATTGAACGCAGAAGCACCCCTCCACTGGCGCGCAATTCAAAGTGCTACAAGGCAACATGATTTTCATTGAAGACATTCTACTGTTAGAAAAAACAATAGAGAAAGTCAGATTTGTAATCGGGCCTTGATTTCAAGCCCGGTCCCATTAAATCACAACCCGTGATGAAATTCATGCCGGGCCAATCATATCCAAAACCATTATAAGACTTATTGTAAATAAATAAATTAAACACATAATTGAAAATAAAATGAAAACAACTTTGCATGAAAAATTCAATAGAGAATATAATAGTTGGTATAATATTGTAATGTAAGAGAAAGAATGCATATTTATTAATGCAATTTTGAACAATTTTAGGCCGCTTGTGCAGAAATTTTTTACCCTGGCCCTTCCCGGTTCTTCATTCTTAGTTCTACGGCTCAAGCCTGCCCGGTTGCAACTCTGGCGAATGGTGAATATATTGCTAAAGGCCTAAAAACATAGACAAGAATTGTGACTCAAATATAGGGTTTGAATCGGAGCGTTGTGAGATAATTTCTTTCTTATAAAGCAAAGTAAGCTATCAGTTGTTAAAATGAAGTCGCAAGGAATTCTATCCATCAATTGATTTGATACGTAGAGTAACAATTGATTTTCCCCAAATCCTTTCAGATTTGCTCAAATCTTTTATCGACATTAAGTCTCTTCATAATTTGAAATGTTTACAGAGAAAGTATCTTGACGATTATATTATCCGAGAGTGTATTTATAGCAATGATTAACTTTAATCTGTTTTTTAAGAATCTTAATTATTGATACTTTATAATGCCAGGAAATATTTAAGTATATTTAAATAAATAAATTTATGTATTTTGAAATCTTACAATTTGCATTAATAATTTTTTCGACTTAGCTTAGTTGCATTTTTTCAGTTAAAATTTGACGGTTTTCGAGGATCTATAAGGTTGTAAAAAAATTTTAACCCTTAGCACTCCAATATATTTAAGCAAAGAAATATAACAATTTTGGGGGTGAGGCTAAGTGTTGAAAATAACTCCAAACTTTGTTGATGCATCTTCTGCAACAATCACAAAGCATGTGATTGCTTGTTAAAAAAATCAATTGACTTTGATGTAAGCTAACCGTCATGATCACTCGCTCTCAAAGGTCTCCCCTGATAAAAGTCCTTGAGAGGTCGTGAGAACAAATATAAATCTCATTGCACCAAATCATGATGTGCCAAAGAATGGCTAAGTTTCTTTGATGATCTTGGCGGCGGGGGTGATATTATTGCGATTTTCTGGGTTTATTCGTTAGGGTTGCTTTGCTGTATTTGCAATACAGTTTACAGTAGAAGAGCAAAATCACACTCTGAATTTTTAGACTTAACTATAGCTTTGAATCAACATTGCTGAAACAAGAATGTATCAGAAACCATCAAATATTACTTTGTACAACTCTTACTACATTTTTAATTACAACACCAAATACTAAGATTGTAGAAACCCTGATTATAAAGAACCATGACAAATATCAATTATTGAATAAGCAATAAAGTAACATGAATAAACTAAATAAATTTTATCTGTATAAATGCTTAAATAGTACTTAGGGCAGTATATTGCAAATATTATTGCAGAATCGGTAAACAGAAGGCGGTCTGATTAGCCCTATGCCGGGGATCAGTCGTTTGTCTAAGTCGGCCTTTCCTACAAAATTCACTGATCCCTACGTCTAAGTAATTGCAACATAACTATTAGCACTCTAATTGGTATGACAGTCCTTTGGTCTACGAGAAGGCATTTCATGAGGGCCATTTCAGAGGAGATGCAATCGCCTTTAATCGGTGCTTCTCTATATATAACGGATAGTGATAGTAAATTTAAATAGAATAGCAACTTTTAGCTATTGATCTTAAGCGCAATAAATAAAGTTTTTTTCTATTTGAGAACGCTTAATTTTACGCCTTTGCAAACGCAATATTTAACAATATTTAGTGTGATAGGGTAATGCTCTCGTTATTAAGAGAGAGCTTATGCTTCGCCATAGTTATTGCTAATTATCAGTTATTGAAATCACGAATCTTTTGTTTTCTAGATGCATGAACAAACTGAAATTATACTAACTTTTTACTCAAAAATATTCCGTTGAATAAATTAACTAAATTTATATATATAATTATACTGGGTAAACATTCTGTTTTCAATATAAGAACTGAAAGATTGTACCGAAAAGGGTTTCAGAAAGCAGTCAGATGCGCCATGAAATTTAAAAAAACCGTCATCTCTACATTCCATTGAACAAGTGACGAACATATGTACATATATATATATATATATATATATATATATTGAAACAAATAATTGTGTCAGTTAGCTCTAAAATATAATATTATCATTACTAGCATTCTATCAGAAATTCCTTACATTAGTAGAAACTTTAAAGTATACCACAATTACTTAACCTTCAAAGCTAAACAGATTTTATATTACTTATAATTATAGTAGTAACTAAAAACTTGAAGAGTTTCTACATAGATACTAACTTCTGTTAACAAACATTTAACACCTGGTTCCAAAGTTTGAAAATTTGCATAAATATATTCAATCCTTGAAGTAATTAGCCAGCAGCTTGAAGTTATACCATCATACCAATGGAGCAAAAAAGGATAATTGAGTTTACAACAAAAGCAATCATATTCTCCAAACGGCAGAAACTGCTTTTGATCAGGTATCGCTTTACTTCAGAAGTTATTCAAAAATTAAAACGCTTTGACAAACCAAATTGATTTCCCTTTAGGTTGAATCTTCTAAAGACAACCAATTTCTGAATTGGACACAAACAAATCAATAGTTTTTAGCAAAACATTTTGTGTTATTGAAGTAATTTATTTTGATATCTCCAGTAAAAGAATAAAGCTATTGTACTAAATCAATTCATTTCATTTATATCTCTGATTTTAATATGGAACCTTTATTAAATAGAAACACTCATTTCCACAAAATCTATCTTAAAATTAAAGAATTTACAGCTGATCTGTAAACAGAGTAGCCCTGATATTATTTAAGAACCATCGGTCAGACCTGAATTGTTAGATATAGTGGACGTCGATGATATACTAACGTGCCTATATTAACTGCTTCTGCTGCTCAACTTTCTCAGATCTTGCTTGGCAAACTTTGGGCCGAACAGAGCCTGGGCCGTAAATACCTGACCCATTTGAACTGTAATTTACAGTAGCTTACTTTTCTGATTTGAAAAAACTAATGATTCCTACCTTTGATCGAATTTCAATGCCGATATTTCTCAACACTTACTAATTTGCCTGAAAGCATTTACTTAAACATTTAAAGAAAAACATTTTCTACTATTACTAATGTTATCATATCAGTGAATAATGCAAAATCAAATCAATTATTGTTATTAATTGAAATTGAATAGAATGTGCCCTGCTAAGCTATCACCTTAGTTTTGCTTTTATGGCAAAATGTGAATACGCAGACTTGTCCATGGATTTTGAATAGATTTGGATCTAAAAATGCGATCCAAGATCTCGGGGATACTTTGTTTATAGAACACTTCAGCGCAGTATTAGTGGTTACTAGGGTAAATATAGGCAATTTGATGCATTTGACATTAGTATTTGATATTTGCATATGAAGATGTGTTGTAAATCTCTCAGGTTATCAGTTCTACACATTATAGGGATAAGCCGAATTCGTGTTCGATGTGACTACAGACTTTATGCAAGATATTGTATGTAGCGATTAACAACGACTGCTAATAAACTAGCTAGTTAGATCACTAACCCCGAAAATTAGGAATGAAGAGTCCCTTGATTCTCCTTTTTCAAATATAATTCCAGGCAAATTAGTGTAAATAGAGCATAGCGTACTAAAAAGTAAATAATTTTATTATAATTTCTTAATTTTATAAAAATATCTGCATTTTACTATCAAAACAACCGCGGAATATAAAACTACCACAGTATTGTAGTTGGTACGGTATTGAGGAGCCCTATTCATTTTTTTATAATTTTCATTTTGCTCATGTCGTTTTTAAAGTACAACTGCTTTTCTTTGACGACTTGCTAGGTGTATTTTTAATAATCCATAAGAATTTCATGGATCTGCAATGGATCTGGATCCAAAAACCGATCCAAGCTAATAATTAAATTTTGCTAGGCAAACACTAATTAAAAAACCACTTTATTAACTATGCTGATATTTCTTCGGCAAGTGTATCGCATATTCCATGAAGAGATATCTTACTCCGAAATTAGGAACAAACAGTCCCTCATAAGCTATATTCAGGACCTACACTCATGATATTTAACTTTTTTACATCCAATGCTTTAAGATGAAAACGTGTTCTTCTAGTACAGTAACATCGATTTAAGATATTTTTGCATCAGTTCATACACTTCGTGTTTTACAAAGAAACAGCGCTAATTTAGTATGGTGGCCAGAGCAAATCATTATTTGAAATACAAAAAAAAAATTGAGTGTTAATTTATATATTTGGGGTATGCATAGAATATCACAGAAAGGCCTTCCACTGCTATTAAGGTGTAAAATAGTTTAATACGAAAAGACGCATTCTTTTGAATAAATTTTGAAATTTTCTTCTGAGGCAAGCAATTTTGTATATTTTCGTGTATGTGACCGACATTACTCATTAGACATATTAAGCTTTATTTTGCAAAAATAATAGTGACTACCCCACCAAAGTTGAGCAGAACGAGTTTGGAGAGCATAGTGCGGAATTCTGAAAAAAAATATTTTGAGCAGGAATTTGTATTTTGAGTGAGTTAATGCTCTAGTAATTAGGTCTTTGTAGATATTCTTTGCCTTTCCTTGTGGAAAGCTTTCGCAAAAATGAAATCATTTTGAGAAATTCCATGCATCGCTCTAGGCTTGATAATTCCTATGACTAGGGCAGCAAAAGCCAATCAGAGCAGAGTGATTACACCACAGTTATTGAAGGTTGTGTCAAGTTGTATCATGGACTAATTTTTAATGCCTTCATCACAAATTTTATATCGCTGAAATTAATAGCTCTACCTACATCACCAGAGTTGGAAGTGGGCCCCTTTTTACCGTACTGAGACAGGACTGAACAGAATATATTAGGACTGGAGGTTTAATATTTAACCTTTTCACGCGCACATATGATTTCAAAGCATAACATTTTTTGAAATTCTATTTTTTAATTGCAGCTTATATTACTAAGAACTGTAATGAAAAAATTATTGCAATGAGATTTGATCATTGTTTTGAGCTGAGTTTTCAGAGATCCTGCATGCGTCAAGGGTAAAAAATCTGCTTAAATTGAAATATATAGTTTTTAAAATTTCTTTGTAATCTATGATACACAACATAACCATACGTACATAAAGTACTTCTATGGATCACTTTTAGAATGGACTGATTTTTTTTTGCCTGAAACTTGAAAAAAAATCAATATAATACCGAAAGTTAATGGTGATTTTTCTATTATACTTAATCAGCAAAACAAATTAGGACATAATTTGTGCATATGTTGATGGTACATGGAGTATGTAAATAGCATGCACTTATATAACAAACTAAACTCTGTCCCAGTTAATAAGTAAAGTTTTATATCAATAATTGGGGTTTATTATAGCGTAAATACCATGGTTTTGGCTCGAATTAGATAGTTTAGGATCTTGTGCATATTATAAAAAAAATGAAAATCAAAACTTGAAATTATATTATGCTACATCATTTTCCTAAAAAACCGGTTTACTTATTAACTTGGACAGAGTTTAGTTACAAAATATTTTGCAAATTTTCATTAAAAATTTCAATTAAATTTTTAAACATACAAGAAAGCGGAAGTCACACGAAATATTA
The DNA here is from genome assembly GCA_900660155.1 of Hofstenia miamia. Lineage (NCBI taxonomy): Eukaryota > Metazoa > Xenacoelomorpha > Acoela > Hofsteniidae > Hofstenia > Hofstenia miamia. The sequence continues at coordinate 4,391,214 of CABFPE010000001.1, forward strand.
CATGTAGTTTCGATAAAGAAATTTAAGGTTCGTTTTGAAAAAGGATTACGTAAATATTAAATAAATATAACCCTATTTGTGGTAATTTACTTGAGTCAAATATTGAAACTCATTGAGAATAGAGTATAGTGTTAGATTTATGGCTTGGGCTAAGATTATGGTTCGCAGAGTTGGAATTGGGTTGGGCCTGAAGTTGGGTCAGGCTGGGCCAGCCGGGCTGGGCTTGGGTCGGATTTTCAACATAGCAATTTGGAGTGGGCCTGGCTTGTGCATAATGTTCTTATTGGTATTTGAAATACAAGAAAAAATTTATTTGAAAACTTAAACTTTGCAAATTACAAAAAACAGCCCTGCATTGTTGGCTGGTGCAATATTTTTTGCATCTAATTTTTTTTTTGCTACAGCAAAGAGCGTTTATGAAAATTCCACTTATTTTGTGCTGATGTAAGTTGATGTAAGTTGGCAGAGAATTTTAGCAATTGAATATATAAAAACTGATATGTTCTCTAAATGATAAAAAAACGATTGCAATCCTGGTTATAATTAGTTGTGGTAATAATTATTTTACTAAATTAGTGACACAGGTAGGAAGAACTTATGAAACGTGATATATGATACGCAGACCGTAGAGCATAGGACTAAGCAGAGGCTTGCAAAATTTTTGAGGGGTTACTTAAAATATTAGTATTATTACTACAGTTACTAAATACCAACATTTTTTCCTTTAAACATTACATAATTTGTTGTAGAAAAAAAAATTATAACAACATTTTAAATGAAATTCGTGTAAAAGCTTGTAGAACGTGTAGAAATAGACACTATCAGTGGGGTAAAAGACAAATAACTTGCGCCGGCCCGGGTGGGGCTTGAGCCGAATGATTGGTATTTTAAAATATGCCGGACTTTGGTCCAAAAATTCGGCTCAATTCCAACTCTTAGGGTTAGGGTAGAGTTTTCTTACTATAAATTATTCCTTCCGAATGATTTGATATAAACAGGGGCATATGTAGGAGGGCCTTGCACCTGCCCTCCCTCCCCTTTGAGGCATGCCAATCTCAACACATTCTCATACGATCTGATCGATATATTGACATAAAGTGCAAAAAGGCAGTATTTCATGTTATTCTTATCACTTCCGTCGGTCTTTTTGGTTTATCTATCATATATGCACGGGGAAAAAACTATCTAGGCCTATACGTCTTGGATAAGAATTTTGCCCCACCTCCTTTTATAAATTCTTGATACGCGCATGGATAGTATTTTCAGGCTTGCCGTTGTGTGTTGCGTAGGAATATTAATTTTTCTGTGTTCACAACACAGCATTTTGTGTGAGATGAAAAACCCCAGGGTTCCAAATTTAGAATTTTACCATTGATGGAAGAAATCTGATCATTATGTTATGGTTTTCATTTTCAATTTTATTAACAAATTTGAAATCTTATTATTCCAATTTATGCCAGGTAAATATATTAAATATAATCTTATGAGTTATAAATATGAATGCGAACTTAGAACATCTCTAGAGAAAAGCATACAAAATACTTTTTATGAATTTATTACACAATTACTTTCATCAACTTAAGAATTTTAGGCATAAAGTCTAAATTTGAGCTCGATAAGAATTTTTAGCTATTTCATAGTTTAAGAAGTCTATTATATTTTCACTAAATTACAGTTTTAGTAAACATTTGGTTGTCTCACCTTTTGCACAGCGATATTATTATTTTGCTTTGCTGGAAGAGAATTATATTGTACTTTTAACCGCCTGGCGTCCAAAATTACAAATATTTCCACATTAGCAAACTTAAAAATCGTGAGGTTTGGGCAGCTCTATTGGGGAACATGCATTGATGCAATAGTAAAAATTTCTATTAAAAATTATTGCCGTTGGTGAAACAGTTGAAAAGTTTAACTATATATGTTTGAAAACTTTGAATTTCCAATTTTTGAAAAAGATATAAACTCTCTCGATACCTCACGTTTATTTTTAAGGTTTTGAGCCCATAGAAGCAACTGGTTCGTGATATGTGTAAAGATATCCATACTAATTTAGGCGTGCCATGCGCAAAGCCATAGGTCTCAGGTTAGGAGCGAAAATCTAGTGTAGGGCCAGGAACGGGCACGGATCGGGCATACTGGCTCTGAGCTTAGCATGATCATTTGTCGTCTTTCAAGGATTTTAATTCTGATATTGCATACCCTACTTACGTACATTCAGTGTTGAAAACCGTGCCTTGCTCTATCGGCACAAGCACGGTACGAAAAGACGCAGTTAGTCACGAGCATGGAATGAAATTTTAAGCTCGAGCTCCGCACAGGACGACAATCCATAATTTTTTCGTTGAATGTAAAAAGCCTTCCAGATTAAATCTGTATGAATGACATGTTTTTAGATGCAAATTTTTTCAGTAGTATAACAAATTGTTCAAGAAACAATATTTTCGATGATTTTAATATGCAAATTAATTGATTTAGAAAATAAAAATTTCAAATATATGTATTTTAATGTGGGCACGAGCATGGCACGGACACCAAAATTTATGTAAAAATGGGCATGGCATGAGCACGGCACAGTTCCAAGACTTACATTACATTGTAAGGTAAAATCCTAAGTTGTGAACTTCAGAAGGTTTGAACGTTTAAATTTGAATTAACCTAACTTAATTATCATTATCTTGCAAGGTCATGCAAGCAGTATAGTCTCCTATTGTGATAACTAAGACCCCGTCTCCAGCAAAGCAAATATTTGAGGTAGTGTCAATTATTGTTGTGATTTGATGCACGATTTATAAATGAATTAACAAAATGGGTTAATAAATCCACTTCTGGAAACAGAGCTTAATTATGACTATGTAGCTGTAATATTATACTTCTCAGGGATGACGTAAACTACAATGGTGGGTGTTATGACAATTTGAGTATGCATGCATAATAGCACATTAGTAGTTTTTCATATTATTAGAGCTATTTTAGTTAAATATCAGTTAGCTACGGCAAAGTTGGAATTGGGTTGGGCCAAAAGTTGTGTTATGCTGGGCCGGGCTTGGGCTGGATTTTCTAGATAACAATTTAGGTGAAATACAAAAGAAATTCACTTGAAAATTTAAACTTTGCAAATGACAAAAACATTTTCTATATTTAATTAGCACTGCATTGTTGGCTGGTTCAGTACTTCTAACATATAAATTTTGTCTGTTACAAGCAAAGAGCGTTTCTGAAATGTTTCTCTTGCTTTGTGCTAATGTAAGTTGATGTAAGTTGGAAGAAAATTTTAGAAAATGATTATATAAAAAATGATTTGTTCTCTAAATGATAAAAAGGACGTTTGCAATCCTGGTAATAATTAGTTGTGGCAACTCTTGTATTACTAAATAAGTTGCGGCGGTAGGAAGAACATATAATGACACTAAATACCAATATTTTTTTCACCTTTCACCTTCTGGTATTCAAGCTACCTGATTATGCATAGCGCCTTGTTGCAAGCATACATTTCAGTATTAATAAGCAAAAATTCAAACATATTATCTCTATTTACTACCACTTGTTTTAAGGTATATATTGCTTGTACATGCAGGAAAGTATTATTTTCCCTAAAACATTACTTAAATTGTTGTGGTAAGAGAAATTAGCAACATTTTGAATGAAATTCGTGTAAAACTTTGTCTAAAATTTTTAGTGAAACATCAGTAGCTTAGTAGAACGTGTAAAAATACATATACAAATTAAAATAAACACAAATTTCCTTTTCATATAGAAGTAATTTTTAAGAAATTTTTGGATAAAAGATTAGTAGAATATAAATACTCATGTTGTGGTTCCTTTTTCGTAAGGTTTGTTTAAGTGCTAACGACTAATTGTAATAATCGATTTCAGTGCAAAATTAGAAGTTAAGTTTTGCCATGCGCAGCTAATAGTAAATTATCTGGAGATTAAACATATTCTTGATAAATCGTTGTCAGTTATGCCAACCAATTGCCATTATCTCACCTAACATTACCATACTATCAATGGCGACATTTTTATGTCTTCCACAAGGGTTTCTTGTATTAATGTTAACAATGCAATTTGAATTTCAACAGAACTGAATTAGCATTGTTGATATGCACCTATGCACATATTAATCAATACAAATTATCCAATCAAATTCATTGTGTAGTGTTTCTGGTCCTCCATGAGACAAAATACACTATCAGTGGCGTAATGAATAATATATATATATATAATAATAATAATTGATTAAATTATATATATAGTATATATATATTGATACTATTGTGCTCAGATTTATGCTATGCGACCGATTTCGATTTAAAATCATCGTCAATACAAATTTTGTAGTAATATAATTTACAATTCACTACATTTAATTTTGTTAAATATGCATACACTAAAAGATATTCAATATGTTGGTCGTTCTTTGTTTATTCATTAGTCTTTGTTTATTTGAGTTCTTAATAATTAGGGCTTCAAAAATCTTAGTATTAGGTGTTTTCATAATGATTATAAAATTATTGATGTTTGCTCGATGTTGGTGAGCATAACTTCCGGAATTCAAGTGCTCTGATAGATGTTCATTAACCCGAGTTTGAAGATGTCGCTTTGTTTCACCGATGTAAGAATGGTGACATTCTTCACATGTAAACTTTTATACAATTGATGAAACAAGCATCTCTTGAATCGGATCTTTGTTGCGAAATATATTACAGGTCTTCTTAGTTTATAATATTGGTCTTATTCTTGTGCATCTTAATTTCGCATTAATTTTATTTATTCTTAAATTTAGCAGTTGTTGGTGCTTTTTAATATATGGCAACTTCCAATATATTGGTTCTTTATCATTAGATTGATCTTTGTTACATATTACTACAGGTTTCTTTGTTATCTGTTGATCAACATACCTCTTAATCATTCGATGTGGATAGCCATTGTTTTCCAAAACTTCATATAATTCAGAGATTGATTCAATTAAATTCTGGTAATTTGAAAAAACATTGATTATACTATTAAGTGATTTGATGGTATTAATATTATACTTTGAATCACAATATGAAGGAAATGGAATATATATTTATATATATATATATATATATATATATATATATATATATATTAGAAGTAATTATACTGAGCTTTGCAATATTCATTTTTAAGCGCTATGAAAAACATAGACCGGTTTAGATTCTGAAAATCATCATCAGTAACAAATATGCGGGGAATAAATATTTACAATTGACTACACTATTTTAATACAAAATTACTGAATGCACACTAGAAAAAATTTAATGTTATCATGCTTTGTGCTTATTTAGTAATTGATGTTTCTTTGTTTGCTTGATGATTAAAGCTTCGCCTATTTTAGGATGTTGTGTTCTTAGTTTTACGTAAAAATTTATTTCTTTAGCTTGGTGTTCATGCATAAATATGGCATAAATATTTCTGATCTTAAATGTCCGTTAATATGCTCGCTCATTCTTGTCACCAAATGTACATGTAGACGTTAATAAATTTAATTCGTAACAAAGATCCAATTCAAAAATCTTTGGTTTCATCAATTGCTTACCAATATAATAGTCAGAAGTGTGACAGCTTCTACAGTGGTGAAACCAAAAAAAAACATTTGAAGACACGAAATCAAGAACATCTATATGGACACTTACAATCTGAAATTTATATACACTCAAAAATACATTAAAGCATCAACATCAGACTTTAATATTTTAATGAAACACACGTGCACCAAGATCGCGGAATCAATGTATATTAAAGAAGATAAACCTAATTCAAATACAAAATGTCATCAAACACCAGAGACGGATACAGAAAAAATTTTTAGAGGGGGTCCAATGTTGAATAACTTGCTAAGTACAAAATTGGGTTCTAGGGCGGGCACAAACTATTGAATTTTCAATTTTTCAAATTAATCACTATGCACGGACTTTACCAACATCTACTGATTCCAAAAATGGAAACATTGAATTTGTGCAATTTTTCAAGACTAAGCACAAATTTTTCAATTTTTAAATTACGCTTTAATAGAGGATGTTGTGTTTTTGGAGATTTTTGCATTAAGCACTACAAAATAGACAAATTTTTAGTGNTATAATTTATATAATATATATTTATATATACATACAATTATCTATATATATATATATATATATTTGCTTAATTTGGAAAATATAATAACTAGTGAACTTTTGATATAATCAAGTGCATAAAGGAATCGTTAAATACCATGATATAAATAAGGAATAGTTTGAATAATTAACAATTTAGAAAGTATTTGAGTTACAGAAGTTATTTGTAAACTTAAAGAATATAGGTAATATTCTTACGTACTAAGACATGAAGCACCACTTCTAGTGCAACAAGTTTTGTGTTCAAATGAACTTTCAATGGAACAACATTTAGATTTAAGTCATTTCACACAAATAAACTGTGTTTTTAAAGTTAGTCGTTTTCTACTTCCTCCCACTTCCTACTCCAGCCTTCTCCTTATCACACAAAATTTTTGTTCCATTAATTCTATCGTATATTTAATTGTTCTCAATTTTGCTCTTTGAAAACGCATTTTCGTTCTCTAGGCTTATTGTTGTCCCTCCCCAGTCTGTTGGACATTCAAATGTTATGAGCAATCAATAATATTAAATTGAAATAGAGTATTGTATAGGAATTGTAATTTAAATTTCATACAAGAAAATACTTTATAAATGAAGTAAATACATCATAGGTTAAGGACTAGTGTAGTATAAATTGTCCCATACGGAACTAAAAACGCTTATTTAAATTTTTAAAATCACCGCATACAAAAAGCTGACAGTTTTCAGAAATAGGTCTCGAGCTTACAAAAGCCAAGCCCAGTTCGACTAGCAGAATGCGATACGGGCTCCCTTCAGAAGGCACCGGAAAAATCAGAGTTAGTGTGGATTTCCTGACAGCGTATATCTTTCTTAGCTAATATAAGGACACCACTATGAGGTCCTCCATCCTATCGGAACGTGCAANTCTTGTCACCAAATGTACATGTAGACGTTAATAAATTTAATTCGTAACAAAGATCCAATTCAAAAATCTTTGGTTTCATCAATTGCTTACCAATATAATAGTCAGAAGTGTGACAGCTTCTACAGTGGTGAAACCAAAAAAAAACATTTGAAGACACGAAATCAAGAACATCTATATGGACACTTACAATCTGAAATTTATATACACTCAAAAATACATTAAAGCATCAACATCAGACTTTAATATTTTAATGAAACACACGTGCACCAAGATCGCGGAATCAATGTATATTAAAGAAGATAAACCTAATTCAAATACAAAATGTCATCAAACACCAGAGACGGATACAGAAAAAATTTTTAGAGGGGGTCCAATGTTGAATAACTTGCTAAGTACAAAATTGGGTTCTAGGGCGGGCACAAACTATTGAATTTTCAATTTTTCAAATTAATCACTATGCACGGACTTTACCAACATCTACTGATTCCAAAAATGGAAACATTGAATTTGTGCAATTTTTCAAGACTAAGCACAAATTTTTCAATTTTTAAATTACGCTTTAATAGAGGATGTTGTGTTTTTGGAGATTTTTGCATTAAGCACTACAAAATAGACAAATTTTTAGTGCATTTTGAATGGCATACAATTAAGTAAATTTCCAAATTTTCATGGCATGAATGTGTGATTAGTTTCAAGAAAATCACCCAATTATAAAATGTAAAGCTCTTGCTAAAATCAATAAATTCTAAGATTAAAAAAAATGCTCTGAGTTTTGATGACACACAAAATGCTTTTAGATTTTTAGAATAGGTGCATGGTGTTGATTTTGAATACATAAAATTTGATCAATCTTATTGGGTATCGTCAAATGAGGTAAGTAAGAACAGTGAAGTGAATAGAAATGGTAGACAAGGAGACAATTTTATTTAGTTATTACTCATGCTGTGCTTAACCATTTTTAATGTTCAGTTGCCTATAAATTAATCACAATAGGTTTATGTGCCACAGGGTATAGCCATAGCAATGCTCATCTAATTTCATTAGTATTTTTAAAAGTAAAATTATTTAAAATTTTATGCCAAAAAATACCCCCATAGAAAAAGAAACTTTAACTAAGAAACTTAATATATTTCCAAAAGTAGATAAATACAGGTCTATAAATTAAATTTTAAAAAAAAATTAATAATATTTATTATAAAAAATACATGAGTTTGTGAATTAAAAAAACAGGATACTTGTTTTCGTGGAGTGATTAGGAACATCAGTAGGAGAACAGCTAAGCAGAAAGATACAAATGAATGAATCTTAAAAGGGTATTGAAGAGATTCAAATCAATTCTTGTGATGATGAAAATGAAGAACAAAATATATTCTTGGTAGAAAATTCTAATACTAGCGAAATTCAAAATTGAAAATTTGATTTGTGTTAATTTGGAAGGAATTGAAAAGATTGACAATGATAGTAAATATCAAGCTTCATTTCAGTGTTTTTTCAGACAGACAGTCACTGCAACATTTTCATTTTCTAAACACGAAGATATCAGTGATTTCAGTTTGCATTAGATTGCTATATGAATTTGTAATTGCATATAGCTGTCATTACATATTTATTATACATCTTTACATTTTAAAGCACATTCACTGGATCATTTTAATCAATAGAGTGTGTGAACATTTGAAAAACATTGAAAAACATTGAAAAACTTTAATTTCCATGCTCGAAGTACACGAGATGGTAAAACAAAATAAATAAATAAAAAGAAAACTAAACATATGAAACTTGTTCACAAATGTCTGTGAAAAATGTTTTTTGATATGTGATTTAATATAAAATATTTTAAAATTTAGATAGGACGCGTGGAATAAAACTCTTTTTAAATGCTTCTGTTCTTGTTAACATTGGAATGTATTCTTTTCCCCTTCTGTTATGACGCATGTTTCGATTTTTCATAAGTACCTGGTGCAATGGAAAAGGAACACACACACACATATATATATATATATATATATATATATATATATTGTAAAATGTGTTACTTTTCACCCCATCCAAAAATGTGAATAGAATTCATACCTTAAAAAAAATTCCTAAAAACTAAATATTCTTACTTACTCTTATTGAAATGTAATCTAAGGATCTATAGGACACATTATAGTGTGAAGGTTGAATGAAATACATTTTACAAATATATGTTTAAAAAAACTGTTTCTATTCATCCCAATTAAGGGTAATAAGAAATTTTCGTTTGTAAGTCTTATTGCAAAATTTTAATGAATTTTTTTATTTTAGAGGGGGCCCGGGCCCCCTAGGCCCCCCCTCTGTATCCGCTCTTGTCAAATACTTCACTTATTTTAGTTTAATTTAATTTAATTTATGATTTGTAAATTTATATTTTTACTAAAAAATAATTTTTTTTTACTGACGATGGTACAGTAAGTACCGAAAGTACTTTCAATTAAAATTTTTGTTCTGTTTTCATTATATATATATATATATATATATATAT
>CABFPE010000001.1:4403551-4425934 GCA_900660155.1 Hofstenia miamia
CAGCATAATTTACGTTGATTGGAATTATTTAAAATTATTTCCCACCCTAGCTAATTTTCAGAGATTCTCGACTTCATGGCCTTTTACTAGGTATCGTCTTGATATATATATATATATTTGCATTGTATTTTTCATTACAAGAGGTGCAAACCGAATCAATAGAAGCATATCATAACTTTGATTAGAAACGTGCAGTGTCATTGCGATAAAATAATTAAGTATGAATACCAAATTGAAATGTCGTATTGAACAGCAATCGTAAGTAAACTGGAAAAATTGAATTTGGATTAATAATACTAGTGAAGCATCTACTAAAAAGTATATTGGAGTGACTTTTGATGTTCTTGATGGTTTTAAGTTAATGGCGTATTGTATGGGAGTGAAAGTAGCATATTTAATACATACATCTATATCTATTCTTTTGTAGTCTTTATATGATTTCTTGCATTTTCTGTTATGGAGTTGCCCAGGTTACCTGGCGGATGCTTGATAAGCAATGAAGAGCGTCAAAAAATTTAATATAAAATATGTTTGCTTAATATGCATAACATGATAAAACATGACATTTTCAACAACATGGCATGATTAAATGATAGTTTTCAGTCAAAGTGACTATATATATATATATATATATATATATATATATATACATAATTTATTAAAATTACTGGTGTTAGTAGCACTGTGCACCAACATGTATGTTAGTTACAGCTATATTTTGTGTGAGTGAAATGCTTACGAAAAATCAGGAATTATTCGTAACTGGAACAATATTTGGAGTTTCTTTCCCAAATAGTTCTATTTATTCGAATAAAATACTATTTGTAACAACAAATGCTCGAAACAACAGTAAGATCTGTAAACTTAATGAAATAGCTTTTTGTGAATTTTTTCTACAATTTCAGATTTCGAACGTCATTGTTTTAATGGAGTAATTGAAATTTTCCTTTACGCTTTCCATGCTTGATTTGAATTTGCCGATAATAGCCTTCGCCATTAAGCTGTTTTAAAAAAATTGAGTATTTATTTCTTTGAGCTGTTATTTTTATCTCACTGCTTTTATCATAAATATTGCAGTGTTCGACAACTAATGAATAATTCCTGTCTAATACGTTGAATGGGAAGCGGCGTTTCCATAGTTATTCGACTTTCGCTTAATTTGCTTTTTCGTGTAAGCTATGTTTCTAAAATCAAAGTATGAAAAAATCATTGAGAGCAGAAGAAAGCTATCATGGTCCTTCACGCCAAGTGTAATTGCCAAAGATGTCACTGTTGATGATCCCAGCTGCCTTGAATCCATCGCTAAGCAGGCCTTTTTTGAAAAAAGCTATCGCGCGTTAAGAATACGAGTCGAAATCGACACAGAAAACATTGTGCTATTTTTCAAGAAAAATAATTACGATTATTCTTTGCCGCTGAAATCTGTAACCTTCGGATATTATGGACTTGTTGATCAGAACCCGCCCTTTTGCTGGATCTATGATGATTTCTTGTCAAGATTATGGATGTTTAAATGTGAATCAAGACAATTAAGTAAGAACTTTTTAAGTGCTATTAATTCAGCCAAAAAACTCCAAACTTCACAAAGTAGCCAATTTTGAGACCAGTATGAGTATGTGTTATATTTTAGAGATATTTGAAATAAATACAATGCAAAGAATTTTGATAAAACTTGCTGTTTATATTTTAAAAAATATAAATTTTAAAGATGTATTAACTAAACAAAAATAACATCTTAAATCTATTGAAAGGTAAGCGCCCGTTTTGTATAATTATGGTCATGACGACTATGAGAACAAAAAGATGTGTACCTCGTCCAAATAAACATGAAGTTCATATGCAAATTACAAATGAGATTACTTGAGGAAAATGTATTTTAGGTAATTGGTTTTAAGGAGTCTTATTATTAATAATTATTATTATTGTTGTTAATAATTCGCTGTGATTTGTCTTACAATTGTTAATTATTGATGCATGAAATGAATTGATTAATTTGGTGGAGTGCTATTTTCAATAATACTTGAAATTTCTATTCTCCAGTAGGTGGTCAACTTTCAATTCACAAGAGTGTATGTATATTTACTGTCATGATTAAATATTAAATCGCATCACCTGGAGAAAACTAAGATAAATCTCTTGCATAAATGGAAATGGGCGGGGTTGATCCCATGGGGCTAGGTGATCTAAATTTTATTTCAGTAAATATGCAACACAAAGTTTGGAATTGATATTGGAGTGTTTGTCAATGCTAATGACCTCACCTTCCCTGATGGCTGAAAGCATTTGTATCTGTTGCATGCTAAAGAAATTCTTATTTGTAAGTTACATTTTAGCAAGGATGGATGTGGGCTGACCCGGGTAGGGCCAAAAGAAATTTATTGCGGATGGATTGAAGTGTGGCTCACAACACTTAACTTTAAGATCAAAATATTTGTTTCTAAGCTCTTTATGCTATGAGATATACTCAAATTTGTATAAAGAATTTTTTGATGGTAAATTCAGCTTATAATTTCGGTATTTTATTTACATTTCGATTTTGATTATTGGCGTGGCGTTTTCGATGAACAAATATTGAAAATTTGAATGTAAATGCATTTAAATTAATAATGGTTGCAACCTGTTTATTGAAAGCGGTATATTGTAATATTCATTTATTTATTAATTTAATTAATAATAAATGCATTGAATTTATTGTTAATGAATCCGCTTCTTTTCAATGTTTGTCACTGTAAATGTAAACTGTGTGCTACAAGACAAACAGTATTAGTGTGTTTATTAGGAGCAACTCGTTAGCCTATAGCTTGACAAAGGATAACAGGTTGTTCCTGAAATATTCATAATGATTACATGCTGACATAAAATGTAGACAGTCATGTTGAACTTTGCATTCTAATAGAAAAGCTTCATTGCAGAAAAATAACTGTGTTCAATACAACTGTACGTAATTTAAGGAAAGCTAAGAAGGCTAAGTTGTATTTTTAAATCTTATTCTACAATTAAGAGAAAATTCTTTTCTTTATTGTACAGTTAAATTTTTACAATAAAAAATACTAATTTATGAATGTATTAATGTATTTGTGTGATTAAATCAGAATTGGAGTCTACACTAAATTTCGATGTAAGAGCGATTTTTCCCCGCAATCAGTCAAAGTTAATTTACATTTACCAATTTTACATTTACTGTATATATGTTTATATATATATATGCTGTATATATATTAGCAAATTTTTGATAATTATGCCAATACCTTCTTAAGGATTTTTTCCTTTGACGTATTGTATTTAATTTGTATTAGGTAATATTCTCCAATATTTCATGAACATACAATAAAAAGAGAATTGAAGTAAGGTCCACAACCTGTGAGAGACCTAAGTTTGTAGATGTTTAGTCGGAACAAACATCATCTAGTTTGAGGCGTTCTCTTCTGTTTTCTAAAAATGGTATTACAAACTATGTAGCGGAGGTGTTAACTTCATATTTCATAATTCTATGTTTTGAATTTTAAAAGCAATTGAATTTAAAGCCATACTTAAATCTATAAGGTTACAGCCAAATTTTGAGAGTTAGATAGATATAGCTACATTTGTACGATGAAAATTAAAGTTTTGTAGAATTTTCTAAAACTAAATTGGTTATCTGATAATCTTTTTGCTGGTAGCACGTTTATGAATTTTGCTACACAGCAATTTTTCGAATATTTTTGAAAAGTCTGTGCTATACGAACCGGCAAATAATTGACAGGATCTGCTCGGTAATATTTCTTGTATAGTGTAGAAATATGCAATTTCCTAAAATGATCGGAAACCTGCAGCAGACGTTGAATCGGGTCTGGGTCTGGCCGAATCGGTCTGGCCGAATCGAGCTCAGGTTCCGTTTTTGAAAATTACGCAGATTGGGTTCGGATCGAAAGAAAAAGAGCTGAGTTTTTCATAGGATTAATAAAATAATGCTGTAATTTGGGGGATTATTCATTATTGTAATGTGTATCATCTCAAGGACGTTTCAACTTGTTGTTAGATTGTTCTTGGAACAATACATTTTATCATTTTGACAACTGATGATTATATACAATCGGGTTGAAATGTGGTTGAAATATTCATTTCGACTTCTGGTTGAGTAAATCGCGTTCTGTTAGGGTCGGGCCGGGTCAAGTTATAAAATCTTGGCCTGATCCCACCTATGAGCTGCAATCAATTTATGTATTGATTGTATGCGCAAAGAATGTGCTCATTAAAAACAAAAGCATTTTTATTGTTGAATATGGCAAAAGAAATGTGAGAGAACAAAAGGTTTATTGATATCAAGATTGCGAATTATATTATTTAACTTATATATGTATATTAGTTAAAAACTGAAACCTTTAACATTGCGCTTAGGGAAGTGATCCAAATTCAATACGTTAACAAGTGAAAATGCAACCGTAAACAACAATTCTAGCTTCAAATGTCTGCATACGCTTAATAAATTTATTTGCATAGATATATTTGAAGAAATGTGCAGAACCTAAATGTGTCAAAGTTATTTGTAATAATATTTGAGGAAAAAACACGCCTTTAATGTAAACTTCATCTTTAGCGAATTAATTTTGAGTGTAAGTTAACGATTTGGTTTACGGTCATGTTAACGTTAAACACCATTTGTTAACGGTGTTGTTAACGTATTGAATTTGAATCACTTCCCTTAGAAAACCTTGGATTAGAAACATATTTTGCGTTGAATGAAAATTTCTCTGTTAAATGCAGCGAAATAGCTTTTTGTGTTGCATAACATCTTCAGGTCTTTTTGGTTCATCAATAGATATAGACAGATATTTACTTAATCAAATGGACAGATTAATGCAATTCCATTTACTTCGATAACAGTTGAAATTTGTTAAATATTTTTTGTGCATCATGATTTTTAATGCTTATGCACCTTATTTTTTGCAACTCTGTAATAATAATATTATTAATATTAATAATAATAATAATAATATTAAAAGCAATATATTTGAAAAAAGATACAGTTAAACTACAAACTAAATATATAATCTATAATAATAATAATTCTATGTGTGTCTATGTATGTTATAAACTCAGTGTAATAAATCACGAAATGTGGTTAGCATGTTTGTGTCTCCGATTGTAATTTGTCGATGTAATAATAATAATAATAATAATTCACTAATAATTGAAATCAAGAATGGTACACTCGTGAGTCACCTACGGTAAATTAACTACTTGAAGATGTGTGCTAGTTTAAGGAAGATGTTGTAGAAGCAAGTGGAGACATTGTAAAAGGCAAATAGAGATTTTGGCTTAGAGTTCTGATTAGGTAAGTGTGCAACAGTGACACTGGTGAGTGGCAAGTATACAAGAAGTGGGGAGGTTTGAAAATGAGCAGTGTGGATAAAATTTGAGGAGATCAAAGAACGGGCACAAATAGTTATGTGTGATAGAGAAAGAAAAAATCATGAGAAGATGAAAATCAGATTGAGGAATATATACAAGAGGCGCGCTATATGCAAAAAATATTTGGGCGATGTCAATGTTGAGATTCTCGGAGATGGAATTATGAACTGAGGGAACTAGAGTCTGAGTTAATAGCAATAGAAGGAACATATGAACTAAATGGAAATGTGAATGGATTGGGTCTGTCATGGCAGAGTGTAGGAAAACCCCTAAACTTTGAGGAAGAATACTAATGGAAGATCAGCAGGAAGTTAAGGAAGATGCAGATAATGTAGGATTTTCAACGAAAACGTCCAAGAAGCGTGCAGCAAAGTGGCCAGACATAGTAGACAAAAAGAAAAGTGTGATAACAGTGATAGAGAGAGTGTACCAAAAGACCGAAATGCGAAGGCCTGAATATGATATAACGGACAAGCATGGGCTTCGAAAGAGGAAATAGAGAGACGCTGAAGTTGAAAAAAAGTGAAAGCAGTCCAGAATCACTGGAAGTAGAAAGCACAAAGATAAGAGATAATTGGAGGAGTTAAATTATCAAAATGAAGAGAGGCCGCAGCGCATAAAGGAAGGTCTTAAGCCTCCCTGGAAACTGATTAGTTCCCCAGCTGAGATTTAAACCAAAGTCAAGTTCTGAAAAGGAAAAAAGATAATAATATACTAAAAATACGAAGGGTCTACTAATCATATCGCCTTACAAAACTAACTTGTTTAACAATAAAAAATAAACAAGATTTGATTAGCTAAAATTTCGAAGCTTGAGAGGTGGGCCGCAGTGTAAAAAACGTTGAGAACAACCTTTATAATGATTGACAGAAACTAACATAACAGCTTTTGAAATCTAATAACTTACTATTTATGCGACGAAAATTTCAATAAAAATTTTTAAATAGATCAACTTCCACTCATATTGGCAGCACTAGCAAGACATATCATACAAATATAATACATATAATATAAACACTACTCGATCTAAGCCATTGATGAATTCTTTACCAACTTATTGAAATAAAAGAAAATACTGCACCAATAATTGGGTTTATCTTCACTTGAGCACAAGATATAATATATTTTTTATTGTGTCAGGCTAAATTAGTCTTCCTAAAGAGATTGCGAAAATGTAAGGAAAATTCTGTATGAGAGGAAATTAAGGCCGATTTTTAGTTCGGCGTTCTTATTTCATTTTTGTCAACAATTATATAATATTACATAAAATATTTATTGAAATTTATCTAAAAGAGAGGTTCTGTTGTCACAATGTTTGAGGGCTAAGTTAAATTTTACGGAGGCACAATTCCAGAAGGGTTATGTTCTTAAATATTCTTGGATCTTGATCCTTTTGATTTTATTAAGTTATCTAATTCCTGCTGCACTCGCTCTGATGATGTTGTCACCTTCTCCATTGGTCGTACAAAGAAATATCGCACCCTTCACTCGTTTTTCAATCGTGCTTGTACTGCTGCTAATTACATCTTGACTCGCAACCCTCCAACAGCGTTTGATTTCTTTTCCCCGCCACCGAGCTTCATGAAATCTTTGATGGCTTTCCTCTTTGCTGAGCCCTTCTCCAACTTCGCCTACTCTTCCATTTGCTTCTATTTCATCTCCTGTGACTGTCCTCGCTGCCGTAAAACTTGATTTGTTTTTATTTATTTTTGTTGTGTATGCCTTCAGCAGCTAAATAAAGTCATTAATTATTAATATTATTATTATGAGTGAGGCAGCCCTAGCAAAATTTTTACAATGAAACTGCAAAACCGTGCTATACCCACATTGTGTTTGCATTAAGCTGATCCTACCAAAAGCTCTAATTACTTTCCTTAGCAATATTTTATAAACATAAACTTTTTTATTAATTTTTTTTCGGATTCTGCACATTGATATACTTTATTATTTTTTGTACTTTATTTTCTTGAATTACAGGGATATTATTGATAAAATGTTCGGATATGATGAATTATCATGTTTACCTACATATATATATATATATATATTTATTAAATTAATTGATAAGTTTTTCAAACGCGAGTTTTAGAAACTAGTATAAGTGGAATTTCGACATTGATAGATTTTCTCTAAATACGGTTAACAAGTATATTTGGATTGTATTGTTTAGAAATACAACTAGAGTACAAAATAATAAAAGACTAATAAAAACACCAAATTAAAGAAGCTCTACTAAGACCCGGCCTGTGAATGGAGTTGGGACATGAGCGCAAGTTCTATTTTAAAACAGGAGAATTCTATTGCTCGGATTGGCTCCAAGTAGGTTGTTGGCAGAAACCTCCATTCAATGCAAATGTCAATAAGTTTTGCCTTAACATTCTACATATTATAATATGAGAATTTTTAAATTATAAATTAACATTTGTTGAAAGGTCAGTTTGCGCTAAATCGGTTTTTTGTATAAATTATTTTATTGAGGTAAATGAATTTAATTCAGATAAACAATTTTAATTAAACCAGTTCTTTCAATTTGTTCCAAAAAACAATGTTTTCAATTACGATAATGAGACTTTAAGCCAGAACGTAGGCTCAGTGCATTTCAGTAAATAAATGTCGCTGTTCGAAATTAATTTTTTTTATTTTAGTTTGTAATATAATGCACTTATAGTAAACATGTTTAAGTGTAGGATCTGATTAGAAATAAGTTGGCTAATTTCTTGAAACAAATCGATGTTGATTTTCAAGCTTCACCCTTCAAAGAATTCACATATAGTAATGAACATTCTTAGATGAAAAATTTGCATGACATTTTTAGGTTATAAGTATTTCAAAGTGATATCAACATTTAATAAATATTTCAGCTGCTTCTAATGTACCCCTTACGTACGAAGACTGAATATAAAGTTCTACTACAATGCATATTTTTCAGGCTTGTAATGCACGCTTTCTTTAACAATCTTAAAATACCTCGCTCAACTCTGAATTTTGGAGGTCGATCTTTCCGGACAGAGTATATACATGTATAATGATCTTCCTCTTTATCTAAAAGAAATATGTGTGCTATCATTTTTTAGACAGTGTATATTTCTAATAGATATTTTTAACTTGTAAGAGTAGTCTGCACACTAGATTACGTTATTTATATGTGCGCGACACAAAAATAAACTATTATTGTTATTATTATTGTTTAATTAGAGCATCCCTTTGTTCAAGCATCACAATCTTCTAGTAACTTTTATTTGTGTTTGAATGTAGAAGTTATGTCTACTGCTTGCTAAAATATAGTAGGAAAGTATGTTTTTCAGGTTGCAGATCAAAAACATTGAAAGAAGACATTCGTCAGAACATGCAAAGCCAATTATCACTGCGGGTTATGTTGCTTAAATATAGAAACAAATTTTTATAACAACTTACTTCACTTCTTGAAGACATGATAAGAATCAAGGAAACTTGATAACTGAATGCTATGTTTTAAGCTGAGTAGAAATTTATTCTATTATTAATTAGAACAAGTATCTTTCTATGGGTTAGTGCAAGGCTTTATACCAAAGTGCATCTTTTGCAGTAACTATGCGATATGTATTGCTAAAAACAAAACAGAAATGAATCAGGTCCAAGGGTTTTTCATTTGAAATGTTTGGTCTTTATTGTTTCTAAGAATGCCTCATCTTATCATTTACATTAAAGATTTGAACTACAACACTACACTGCTCATGCTATGAGATTGATATAAATGTACCATTTAAATCTGGTATTATTTATCAGAAAGAATTTGCCTGTTTTCCCATAACTTCGGTTTGAATAAGAAAACAATTGAAATAAATTATCTTCTGAAGAAAATTACAAAATACTAAGTTCATTTTACTCAGACAGTCATTTTGTTCAACATTATTTCACAAAAGATGAAGCATATTTTCTTTTTTATTTTTTTCATTTTTTTCTACGCATAAATGCTACTCAGAATATAAGAAGATTGTGCAAGTTCTTTTGTCATAGCTGTACCAAAAAAACACTTCAATGCCTCAATCCTGTCACCATTCACAGACAATACTATTAGTAAATATTAACATAAAATTAACAGAGTATTATACAAACGAAAACCAAAGAAAACAAAAAACGGAAACTTCCAGCAATCTCCTAAAAACAAAGTTACAAATGACGAAACAAGTAGACATTAACACACCAAGAGGAAACAAAGGTATGGACAAAACTAAACAATAAATGAACACACGGACAAAACAAGGAAACTAAACAAAAAACAAACCAAACTCTAAAGCTAAAGAAATAAGTTAAATAGACACTCATTCGCACATACTTAGTGAGGCGTTAAAAAAGGACCGGTCGACTATCTAAAAAAGTTTTACGGGTTAGTTAAAAATATATCTGTACCAGTCACAACTATTTTTTTAATAATTCTTTAGTAGGACTATGCTTTTTATACAATATTCGATTGCTGTATCAAAGTACGATGTACTAAGTAAGTCTGAAAACATATGACAGTCTACTGGTTTTTGTGGTATTCGGGCTGTGCAGTGAAATATCAAATACTTGGGGTTCTCATTTTCATTGTTACATAATCTGCATAATGGTGTATCAATTAGTCTAAAAAAGAAGAATTTATCATGATTTATAATTCTATTTAATGTGACCTTGTACATAATTGTTTTATAATAAGGGCGAATTGATGAAATTCTTAATTTTGAAGTAATTTTTGGGTGTTGAGATGTGTAATATGCCAATAATTTGATGCTTTCTTAAAGATTTTTTGGATATCAGGTTCACAACAATTACAAAAATCACTAAATGTTTTTCCTTTGATTGATGGTTTAAATTCTAATGTGGAGCCCAGTTTGTGTATTATAATATATATACAACCATTGGGGCTTAATTGGAATTCTAGACGTTGCAAATTCCTAGAGTTTTAGATAATGAGGGGTTATGTGACTAAGCATGTCCATTAAATTGCTTTTAATTGTAATGATTGAATGATTTTAGGGTACAACCTATTTATGGGATGCCATTTGGCTTTTCGTATTGTGAATATGATATTTGTTTTATATGCTAATTGATAGTAGTATATGTTACCTAGTTGAATTCCTCTTTTATAATTGCAATACAATAATTTAATAGGGCGTTAGTGGTCTTTATTATTCCATACTTCATTATTTATCGCGGCCTGAATTGAATTTTTATTGGTAGAAGTAAATTTGAATTTTATATTATAACTTAGTTAGCAATAATACAATCATGGCCTTGGCCTTGCCATAGATGGGCATTTTCCGATTTGAAATGAAATTGATTAATAATTTATTATCACTTAGAAATGCATTATTATCAATAGAATTTATACCGGACATACCGCATATTTTCTAGGTAAGTATACATGCATAATCTTTGCACATTGCATCAAAAAATTAGCGCAGAATTATGCGCTAGAACTTCGAATAGCAGGGTCAAATGAAGCTAAAGTTAAGGATCAAAACACCTCACCTACAGGTCAAAATTAGATGTAAAACGTTGTTTTAGGAACTTAATGCAAAGAATTAGTAACCTTAAGCACTTTGCTTCAATTGATTTTGTATTAAAAAAATATTTATAAAATGAGGCTATGCATAATTAAAAAATATAAAATCAAAAATTTGACGTCCATTTAAGCTACTTTCTAAGAGATTGTTTGGCAATTTTTCATTTGTATGAGGCCAATTTTTTTTTGGTGGAACATTGAGGTAATCATTTACTTCCTACTTTCATTGACGGTGGTAAGGTTTCATAAATGAAAGTAATTTTTTATGTTCCTTGTATTGAATAAAAGAGTGAAACTTTGCAACAAATATTTGCTTTAACTGTACTTATTACTTCATAATTATTTTTAGTCCTGCAATTGGTCAGGCTGTCATAGTAGGTCTTGCTGCATCATTGCAGAAGAATTATATGTATATTGCTTGTGTTAATTTTTCAGATTTCATTATGTAAGCACTCACATAGGAGGATTGATGAGAATTTTGAAATTTCCTTAAAATTTAAATTTAAATTTTATCAAGATTGTGCACTATTTTAATTTTATGGTTCATCAAGGCCTACTCTAATCACGGCCTAGCAATTTGCAGTACAAAAACGAAATGAAGCAATAAAATGTTTTTGCATCAGCGAATTAATTTAAATTTTGTCCAAGTACTTAACATAAAGAATATCACAAAAATTTTTCACGTTTGTGGGCCTACAATAGCTTCGAACAAACAAAAGTGTTTACTAAACAATTTTGAGAACATTACAAATAAATAAGTATAGTTAGGCTATAAGCTCCCTATGAATTTTAAAATGCGTTTTAGGTTAACAAACAAAATGTATTAAAAATTAGGGACATGAAATTAACAAATACATATTGGGATTTGATGTCTACTACATTAAGTTTTCTAAATGGCATACATTATCTTGAAGGACAGCATTCAACCTGGAAATAGGATTTTCAAATTCATCAATCAACTGATATTTGTTTATTTGCTGAATAGATGTTTGAATCATTTCCATTAAAGCAGTAATAGTAGAAGGCATTTGCCAGGAGACTTGAATTTCTTTACTGTAGACTGTAGAAACTGTTTTGGATGATGCAATTCCAAATGGATGAGCAGATTGAAGGGTCAGTGTCATTTCAACATCTTCTGACACTCGAAGATGTCCAGTCTTGGCCAAATCCGACTTCCTTGAGTTGGTTTATGAGGAGTCTTACAGATCTTTCAGAACAAGACTTTCAAAGTTCGTACCAACTTTATAGCCGTCTTTTACAATAAATTTTGAAAAATACTCCAAATATAAACTTTAGTGCTAAAAAAAGTTATGCTAGTATGCATTCTGTGCTTTCAATATACATCAAACAATTTATTTTGAAATTTAGTGGCCTACTTATATTTGGATGTAGTTTTACAATTATAAAAAAACAAAATATTTCAAAAAACATTGAGAAATTTAAAATATCAAATTATTTGATTTGGTTTCTTAAGTTATCTTACTATGCCTCAAATACTGGAAAATTGATAGGCTGTGATTACAGTAAGCCTTCGTTGCATGCAAAGGCGCACACAGGATTTTCTGACGTGGGGCAATCTATTAGTGATCAAGTGAATTATCAAAAGTGGGGCAAATATTGAAAAAATAGACCTTAGAAATCCAATTCAAGACATTATTGAGGGGAAAGTTACAAGTGTTAAAATAAAAAATTTTATTTTTACATATTGATTTTGCTTTCAGTTTTATTGTCCAGGTGGTTACTTGACCTTCTTGAAAAGAACACATAGAAATTAATTAATGTGACATAATATTTAGTCTCAGCAATTGTTCATTCAATTTGCAATGTCTTGGTCTTACCCTTTGTGCAACTTCTATGAATTAATCAGCTTAAAGTTTTTTTGTAAAATCAGATCTGTAGCCAACCCAAGCAACAAGGATGAGGTAACAAAAATATTTAACCATATATTAAAATATTAGCCAGATTGTCAAGAATTCTGTGAAAATTGTGAATTAATAATTTAAAGGTCAATATAAATATTCATGCATGCTCAATTAAAATAAAAGAATTAGAAACCAGAAATATTAAAAACACGTGAAAGATTGCAAAATAGTGCAAATGATGAAAGCAAAGACATTAAATTTGGGTAGACCAAAGGTGTACCAATGTTTCTATGTGTAGATGTATTTTAAGATCTAAACTAAAGCCCCAGCTTTACATGTATTTTGACATTGAAATCAATGCAAAGTATCAGCTCACCAGGGCTAACAATTCAGTTAAGATATTTCCGCCATCACTTCATTGAGATTGTTGACTATGACCCTCCTCTTATCAAAATAAATGTTGATGTAATGTTGACGTCATTACTAGTTTCAAAAATCAATTAAGAATATCAACACAAAGTCCCTGAGTGACTCAACAATGACTCCACAATAATATAGGAATTCAACAGTCAAATTGACATTAATTATCTTAGGCAAGTACTATTTAATGACATGTTACTCAAGATAACAAAAAAGCATAAAATCACTTAAAAACACTTCAATTATTGATTGAAAATAGGAAACTTAATAAGTGTTCAAGTCCATGTACAATATATATATATCTCTTTATGAGTTGACAGTTGGTGAATGCTTACAATTCACAATGCATGTCAAACTCAGTCAATGTATGGACATGTAGTAAAAATTATTTTACAAAACATAAATTGCTTTTCTCTTCCCAAATGCTATGCACATTGTGCTGGATTACAGATTACAATGTTAATTGGAATTAAAGTTCTTCAATGCCTGAATAAACCTCAAAAATATTTTGGTTGTAAACCAAGTAGTTTTAAAATTTAGCATGTAATTTTATTTAGAATGTGTAAATAAATATTCCTTGTCAGATTTATTTTCTCCTTGTATATATTTTTATAAATTATCAATTTTTAGCTAGAACCATGATAAATAAAAGACAGTTTTACAAAGTAGTATAAAATATATCATGTAGGTTAGACTTGAACAAACAACTCAAGCCAAAGCATTGGCAAGTGAAATATTCTTTATGCAACTACCCATTTTCAATGTACTTCAATATTAGAAATATATGAATAATTTCAACAAAACTCATTAGCAGACAGAAATGTTGAAATTCCATCATTTTACACTAGAACAATGTGTTTTTATTGCAGTAGTCAGACTTTGTGGCAAGCTTAATTGTAGAAGTTGGTTCTTTTTTACTGGGTAAGTTGTTTTATGTTTCTAAATGTTAAATTCTCTTTTTCCATGAAACTTATACAACTGACAAAATTATTTAATGTTTGTTCAATGCATTAAAATCTTCTAGAACATATGTGTCAAGATATATTTTATAGTAATGACTAGTTATTCAAAACATCTTCTCCATTTGGAAGAGTGGAAATTGAAAATTAATTATCTTTTCAATTAATGCTAGCATCTCATAGACAGTACAGCACCTTTAAATCATATTTGTTGTAGCATTTTTATAATTCCATCATATGTACACACATAACACATAGTGTGAATATTAGCCTAGCATGATTAATTACAATAAAAATTGGAGATATAATCAAACCATTATGCAAAAGAAAAATATGGATTAAATTTACATGTTAAATTACATTTCATAATAATAATTAAATTTATAGCACATAGAAGGGCTTTCTATTGTGTCAATAATTTATCATGAAAAAAATGATTTGTTTAATTTTTTAGAATATGTGGCAATTTATAAGGGAAGAAGCAAAAATTCCCCCAAGTAAAACAAAAACATTATTTGATTTTTACAAAGATTGGTCAGTGATTGTGGAATTTATTCAATAATATAAATCTTGTTATACCTTCAATAAATGAATAGCATACTAACTTTGTTTAGTTATTTCTAAAATATCATATCAAATAAACTCTTAATACATTAAGTGAATACTATACAAATTTATTTTGACCAAAAACGCCATGTTCTAGTTTGCATGGAGATTATAATCACTAAACAACACAACTCAAAAAAGAAAATGGAGCAGTGAATTTGGTAAAAACAAGAAGAAATTCAAAAAAATATTCAGCAAATAAATAATGAAATAGTATTGTATTTTTAAAGTTCTTTGTTATATTTAATGAATCATATCTATTGAAAATCTTTGTGTTTCATCTATTTGTTTTACATTATGATTGATGATGCTTCATAATAGAAAACAATTTCTTTCATATTACATTAAAGAATATATGTATACTTACTAGTACAAGGAATATTCTAAGCTTTTGAGAACTGCACTTACCAGACCAGATAGTCTTTGTATCTACAGTGCAAAGCTCAGCAAAAATGCTCAGCATTCTAAGCAAGCATACATTTAGAATTTTTTAGGGCATGGTAGCCATAAATATTACCTCAGTGACCTTGTTCCATACTTCACACCCATTTGCTCAAGAACTTACTGCAAAGTAAATTAGTGACATATTTATAAAATTAAAATAAATTTTATTATTTTCAAATTCTAGAAAAATTATATATATATATATATATATATATATAAATTCATTTATATCCATTATTAGGCTGGAATTGAGAAAAGCATGCAATTGGGATTGCTTGTGGCCATATCTGTACATTCTAGGAAAATGAACCAACTTTTTAAAAGATTTTTCAAATGAACAAACTACATTATAAAATGCATATATGTTTTGCACTGATGACATGGACAAGAGAACTTTTTAAATTACTTCTTAATGACAAATATATTATAAGAATATATATATATATATATTTTTAGTTCTGTGAAGTGAAAATATCTAAAAGTCCAAATCAAAATATCCCAAATGTTAGGAATATGTATGAAAACTAACACCTATCACCCTTCAATTTTTCTTATATATTTTTCATTGTTTGCATGAAAGATTAAGAAGTTCTTTAAAACACAAGTACAACCTGACAAAATCAAAGCAATCATTCTCATCCAAAAATTGGTCTTGAGAATATGCTGGAAAATAACTTCAAGGTAAACAGATCTGAATATGCAACAAATGCAACTAAAAATGCAGTAGCAAAAAATCAACTCAGAGCTTGAGTAGTAATCAGACATTAATGGGAAGTACAATTGTAGATATAGTATTTCAAGAATCACCAATATTGACAAAGTCAGTATTGAAATGAAATCAAATGTCACATGCATAGCAGAATGAAAACAATTGCAATACTATTAATGCAGTGAACAAGGTGACATGAAAGCAAAGTGGACAAATTAAATATTTAATTATAACATAAAGTATGCACTCATAAAGACATTAATTTTATTACTAATTACATGAAGCATTGCTTAAGTTTCTTTCAGTTAGGCCTCTATCAACAGTTGAGAATTTTTTTCTTTATTCCAGTTTTTACATGACTCCTGATCTTAGTTTTGCTTAAGTACAGTAGGCTGTTAACTAATATAGGTAACCTTCACATTTTGTTTGTTAGATTCAGTAAGTTTCCTGCTATCAGTCAATAACCAATGTACATAAAAATAGTTTTTCTGTCAGTTATGCCACACTTTGTTAAGGAATGCAAGATTGCTTTTGAGTTTAGAATTATTACTGTTAGATGTACTGATTGAGATATTCTACAATAAAATTAAACATAGAGTCTGTAATTGTTGACAAATGAAATTGCAGCTCTAACCATTGTTAAATTCCTTACAGGCAACTGGTATATACTTAGTACAATACATGAAAATGGCCATTAATGTAATTTGCATATACCATTCAAACTACCTTGGTAATTTTAACTTAAATAGGAGTGATCTGTCTGGAAGTATCACAAATTGATCTTAGAGAAATTTGCTTGATTTATGTTACAGTTTAGCAAAATTCTGAGCTTACAAAGTTTTTCTTAATTGATAGAGAAAATTAAGACTAAAATATATTATTTTTTAAAAAATTAGGGTGCATTTTCAATCAAGTTGTGAGCCTAAATATTCATGATTTTTCTTCAATGTTTCTTTGTGAACTCGTTTGAGTTCAATTTTTCAAACTGAAAGTACTCAAACACTTTGTTAGGGGTCTTCAAAATACATACTTTAATACTGTAAAGTGAATTTTGATGATAACAAATGATTTTCAATCAAAATATGATAAGTTGTTGAAATTTCAAAATATATAAAAATTAGGGAAGTTTTTGAATAGGCAAGATAAGAGTCAAGAAATTCTGCAAACTTTGGTATTTGCAGATGTTTTTGCATTATGTAATAAAACTGCTTTTTAAGCTGAGGAAATTATTGCAAACATATTTGTTTAGTTTTTATAAGCATTTTGATAATTATGACAAATTCAAAAAATATTGTTTTGTTTTTTCAAATATATAATTTATTTTCAACAAATTCTAACTACTAAAAATCCTTTATTCAATTTATTGTTACCAACATTTAAATGAATACTAAAAGTGTGGTTCTCTCTACACCCAATAATTAACAAGTTGGAATTTTTCAAAAAATGATATTGAAGAAAATCAAAAAGTCTTAGGATATATTTTCAGTATATTACACAGCTTACTGCAAAGCTTGACTATAATAATATTCTAATAATGAAATATTAGAATTTCTGGATTGCAAACCAAAACTTTCAACCCAGACCATGTCTAAGCTGCAAAAGTACAAACATTATTTATTTTAGTTAATTTTTGCGATTTTTCAACATATTTTATGTCCTTCCTTTAGCATTCTTAAAAAAATTCATTTTGACAAAATGATAAAATTGTATAAAAATTTGAGAAACTTTGTTTTGTATTTCATTATTAAACGTCAAATAACTAATGCTTCCAAGAATGTTTCAAATTTTATAATTGACGTAATGTACGTGTAATTTTGTTGCTTTTTATTATTTATTACTCTTGGGATTATTCTTTAAATAATTCTTTATCAATGTTATTCAATTTTTTTCATGAATTCGCTTTCATTAACTTCACGTCGTAAACTGCCTTTTCAAAATCCAATTAACCCAAACATTTTATTTGCTCTAGAACTACTCGGTGAAATATTTTTATTTTGCATATTCATGTACTTCTATATTTCAAAAGTCTTGCTGTTTTCTCAACACAAGTGGCTTTGTTATATGATCATTTGTCTAGTCAATTCAAGTATCAGTGTATATTTTTTCATGCCATAAGTACGCGTTTAACAAATTCATTAGGCGCAGGGCAATTTTCATTCAAATAATCTTCATTTAACATGAATATTTCAGCTTTTAACTACCAACTCATATATAAAAAATATACGTACAGAATTCATGTCTTTCTCGAAACTGAAAAGTTTTGTAATACAATTGCTTATTACAGTTATTTCAGAGTTTTTTGTCGGGCTTAGTCAAATTTTAGGAATTTACCTCAACATAGTAATACACAAGTTCATTACCTTTTCAATTAGTAAATATTTACTCGTGAATTTTCCTTGAAATTATTTTGTTGATCTATTTCCTCAAGGTTACTTGCATTAAGCTTTTTATTTTTGCTAATATGTTGCTAAGAGGAAACATTCAATCCACTTATTCATAATTTTTAATTTAGCATTAACTAATTTTTGATGCGTTCTACATTAAAACATTCCAATTTTAGAAATGACAGATGAGTTCTGACGAGGGAAGTTTGTTTGATAAAGGTGGCAGTGCTGTATTTTCCTTAAATCTCATTGCAGAAGAAGCTGAAGATAAGGAGGATGAAATACGTCGCCAACAAGAAGTAAATATTGGTTTTTTTATTTTTCTCCAAATCATTTAAGGCCATTTTTTCTAGATTTTAGATATGTAACATTAAATGCAATCTATAATTGTGAAAGATTCAATAGCATGTGTTTTCATTTTAATTCAGTGATATCTATAACTTCCAACCTTCAACAAGTAGACAATTGGAATTCGACTGTTCGGTTCGAATTTATCAATAAGATCTATTTTGTAGCCATATTAATGTTGTTTTTATAAGATGATTGCAGATTTATTTTGTGGAATTCAGTACTTTACATTTGGTTCAGATTACTATCAATTGTATCAAGCACATATGCAATTCCTATGAAGATATTAATCCTTTTTTGAGTTTTGGTAAAACGGTTATGTTAAAAGAAAGTTTATAAATAATGGTTTTAAGTTCAATGAACTACTAGCGCATTGTATCTGTTGTACATGGGGGTAGCGTATGCTAGGACATTTATTGTAGAAAATATAATAAACTTGTTTTATAAGCTGGTTAATTATTTGAAATTTTTCATGTTCACTTGAAAAAAGGTTTTATATTTGTATTTAATTCATAAAAATATACTGCTTAGCTTTTAATTCAAACAATACAATGCGTAATGCATAGAAAAAACTGTATTTTTTATATCTTACTTTAAACAAACACTATATATAAAATTTACAAAATGATATATAGTATTGCACAATACGATAAACAAGAACTGTAAAAAATAATTAAAATCAACCTAATAAAATTACAAGAAAATAATTATATAATTCACAAGAGGGAAAATAATATTTAATAATTTCGCCAAACGTTGAGAATATTTGTATATGTATAATTTTTTATGTCTAAAAACTGCAAATATTTTTATTATTAAAATTAATTTTGGTAATTTTTTATGAAATCTTAGTTTATGACTCTGATTAAATTATTGTTAAGACAAAATGCCAATTTTCAACTTCTGGTAGCAGAGACTAAATTTTATGTTATTTTCTAATACTATGTTAATTTTTCTTAAGTTTATTATGACAGTTCGCCGCTAAGTAAGTATGATTTGCATGTTTAATGGGGTTTGGATGTATTCAATATCAAGCATGGTTTGGTTTGAGCGTTTTCCGAATTTGCATGCACAGAGCGTAAATGTGTAATTGTTTCTTAAAATTGATAAAATTTTTAATTTTCGTTTTTAGATTCACGAACTTTGGTCAAAACAGTTGTCTCCAGCTGATCTTCTCGACGATTCCTCATCAATTGATGATGACTTGTCTGATGAGCCTGAGATTTCTGATCGGTAATATTTACTTTGCGTTCGAATTTGGTTATTTATTGTTTTTAGACCTGTCGACATTTCTGGAAGACTTCCAATGAAAATTAAGCTAATTAATGGTCAAGAAGTAAGATTTGCTTTCCAAAATATATTTTTGGCTAATATTGTGAAGGAAAAGTCATTAGTTATGTTTAAACATTTCAGTAATAAGTGTTATATGTTTTCTCGTATTTATTTTAATAACTGGTTTCTTAGGATGATTATAATTTAGAATACTTCTTTTGCTTAAGCTGTAAAAATCTAAAGACGATTTTAGCACTGTCCAGTTACGAAAATTAATCTTTTATGTATTTAAGTTTTATCTGTTTTATAGTAGCAATGGCTTCAACATTGTAAATACATCCGATTCCAATGAATTCATTTGGGTTTTTTTGAGATTGTAGTAATGCTCGCTGAATGAATGTCCAACTTGTCCTGCTTAAGTCTCTTATAAAAACCAAAATACAAAAACACAATAATACATTATTACACTTTTCAAGGATTGTATTTTAGTTTCACACTAGTCCAGAGCCATATGATCTTAGCAATCAAGATGTTGGTAAGTAATTGATTAGTGATACATTTGAAAAAATATTAAATATTTTAATTTACCAAGACTACATGTAAATGTTCCATAATATGAATACAGTTGAAATATGAATACTTATTGCAATGTTGATTGATGAGAATCTTTAGAGAGCCCCTACTTTCTGCTACAAAGATCCGAAAATTATATTGCATTAACCAGATCACTGAATGCAAAGCATCTAGTGAAGTTGCAAACTCCGTTAAACAAGTCTGTTTGTGTTGGATCATAACTACCTGTGACTCAGCAAAGCTGCCTCACAGGAAGGAACAGCAAACGCTGGCCTGGGCCTATCTCATAGACCAGAGATAATTTGCTATCTGTATGACTGCCTTATGAGACGCACCCTCACAGATGCCAGTAGCAGTCTTGCTAACAGTTTCCATTGTGTCGCGGTGTGTCTCCACAATACTAGAGCAGACAGGCTTCTCGACCGTTACCGCCCCCTCATATGTACAAAGTACAAGTTGTGGCACCTTCTGTACCCTGGTTTTAACGTCTAATATAGGTTCGTGACTCCGCACAACGCCGCGCCCACTGAGTGTTAGTATTACCCAGGAACCCCTGCGTAGAGGTACTCTCTGGGACGATTTAGGCATAGCCCTTATGGTTCCTTATATCGCTATATAGGCTTTTGACCCTGCAAGTATATAGAAATGGTTTTTAATTTATTGCAATGTGTAACTATTGGAAGAATATTTCACGTTCCGCTTAATTAGATAATGTTCCCGCACGTTTTGACACGGATGATCTTCTAAAGCTGGAAGATGAGTTGAATTCTGTAACTGCTCCTGTTAGTTATGCTGCAGTTCAAACTCCATCACCTAAAAGAAGTGCAGGTACCTCCCGAATTACGTTATTTTCACTCTATTTACACATTTGTTACCCTAGGTTTTTTGCCTTCCTGTTATGATATATAGTTTTGGTCAGTTACTCCGTTTTCATAATTTGATTTTTACAGTTTGAGGAAAAATCAAAAACATGTTCCTTTTTAAGTTTTGATAAGTAAGCTTTATGACATCAGAAAACAATTTTGTACAGTATATAAAATGTTTAAAAAGCTGAAATCAGTTATCTTGCATTTTCAGACATTCCAATTTCACTTTTCCTAACTTTCTGCGTTCTTTTTTAATTTAGGATAAGTGCGAGTATGTTTTTGCATTACCAGCATTCTATTAGCATGCTTGAAGTTATGTTTTGCTCTAAAATGGTAAACGAACATCTAAGTTTTTTATATATTTAGTCTAAGTCTTTGAATTTAGCACGATAGAGAACTAAACATTGAAACACTACTCCCCCCTTGAATATAGTTTTTATAGTTACGGTTAACATTCTTTGCCATTTTTAAGATCTTAAAAATTGATACCATCAGCCAAAAGATTTATGCAAAGCTTTTAAAATATCTAACAAGTGGCTTTGGAATAGACAAGAAAAATGTGGAACTTTAGTAATGTTTTCAAAATAGTTCATCTTTTTCTCGAATTAATAATGACTGGATAGGGATAAAATGATTGTAAGACATCATTAAAATAGAGCTCTCAATCAATGTAAGTATGGGATTTACTACCTTCAATTGTGACTAAAATCTCTGATATTTACTATAAGCATTTTTTCAAATTAGTTTTCTTCTATATATTTCATATATTTTTAATATTGATTTTCGCAAGAGTATCACCCTGAAATTTAAAGTGACCGGTGCATACAATCTTCTAATTAGACATTTATATGAATATTAGTTAGCCAAATAATCTTGAAGACTCATTTCCACTTGGTATCAAATGCAAGAGCTATCTTTAGAAAATGAAATGATACCCCTCTGTTTTATAAATCCTAAGGCCGTTACTGTATAGAACCAAATATTTGATAGTCTTCATATATATATATATATATATATATATATAT
>CABFPE010000001.1:4436176-4448351 GCA_900660155.1 Hofstenia miamia
CTCTCATACCCATACTCCACGAGCTCAATTACTTTACCTCAAGTCTCTAATCCCAAAGTCAATGCCTCAAGCGATATGGGTCTATTACTTTGCTACATATCTCATTTATAAAGTTAAGCTTAAAACTAGAGATTTGAAGAAATATTGAAACAGCACTTTGAACAATTTGCTTAAAAATATAAAATTGAATAAGATTTAATAATCAAGTAAGCATTGCAACGGACTCGATTTATTCATTTACTGGAAATAATTGATATAAAATTATTTTAAATTACAAATTTATCATTTTCACTTGTAACTTTATTATTTTCAATGGCAACTAATTTTATACCAAATGCATATCATAAATTAAATTCAATTTTATGACTAGGTTTAATTATAATGTTGTATACAAATATTTGCATACTTGACGATTTAATTCAAATTTGAAATGTATTTACCAAAACGTATCATAAAACAAGGTGTTAGCGAGTTTTCAGAAAAATGTTAACTATTGCAACTCTACAATGACAGTGGAGTTCATGATATGATTTTTTAAAAGTCCATATATTGTCCACACATAATTTTTATTTTGTTTTAGTTTGTTTTCATTTTTTCCTAGGCTTAAATTATGTTCACATATGATTAGTATTTATTTATTCTGACCAACATATGTACATTAAAAACGAAATGTAAATAATATTTTTAGCTCCAATTGGCGATGATCCACAATTAGAACAATTGAAAGTGTTATATCAGGCCAGAGGTAGAAAGATCAACGAACTTAATGAAACATTGGAGAGAATACGTGATGAATCTGCCAAAGAAATTCGATTATTAAAGCACGAGTTATCGATAAGCGCAGGTAATACGTTCGGCAAAAAATCATGATTCATGTTGTAATGTATTTTTTCATTAAATATCACCATTACTACAGTACATGTGATTCGTATATGAAAATAGAGTTCTTAAGCATTTTAGAATGAATCTCTAAATTATGATGCAAACATTGATTTCATGTCTATGAATGTGCTTAGTTTGCCCATTTTAGATACAGTGAATAGCAACACTGTACGTTTGGAACAATCCCGTCATCTCGTCTCAACACTGAAAAACGAATTAGACAGCAGAGATGCTGTAATACAGACTAAGGATGCCACCATATCCTCGCTTCAATCTTCGAAAGAGGAAGTTAGTCTTTGGATTTATAGCAACCATGTGTCAGTTACTAACGTTAAATTGATCTAATTTACTTGTATAAACTATATTTCTATAAGTTCGTTCATTGTGATATTGTAACATGAAAGCTTTAGTATTCAAATGATATTGATGTAAATTTAATATTCTTCTATTCTCAAGGAGATATTGAATATTAAATATTATGCTTGTCTTCAAGTATTTTGGTATTGTCTAAAAATGCGATGTAGAATTTGAATTTCGACATAAGGAAACTGAAGCTGCTTTTTAATAGTAAAAACGTTGCATTAAGCAAATGGTAAGCATCCTATCACAATTAATAAATCATCTATGACCCCACATTAGGGTGGTACATGTTTGTACCAGCAATACTTTAGGGAGTCCATTAATGATTGCTAAAAATGAATATCAAGAAACTGGGTTAAATATAATATTTTCAGACAAATGGGTTGATAAACGCCCTTTTTAACAACATGATTCGTTTAGTATTTTCAAATCAGTGATCAGATTGATCAAACAAGAATATCAAGTAGAAACGACAAAGATTTGAAAAACAGTTAGCAATTTCCCTGGAACTTTATAAATATATTAACTTGTCATTATCAAAAAATGTGTCAAGCAAAATACGAATAAACCGTAAATTATAGCAGTCTAGAATGTTTAAGTGGAATATATATGTACCACCAACCCTCAAAGAGTTAAACACTATCTGTGAATAACATTTATCAACATTGTTTTTAACTATCTATTTTGATTGATATACTTTTTGGTATTTGGCGTAATCGTAACTGCAATAATGTATATTTTTGTTATTACCAAATCTCTGCTCGGTATTAAACCTAACCTTAACTTGTAATTTTATCACAATGCCTAGATGTTGAAAATTTCCCTTATGGTAGTTTTTCAATAATAAGAATTACGTGTGCATTTGGTTTTAGGTGCGTATATTTTAGTTGCATAAACGCTTACAGTTTGCAGAGACCAATATCGATTTGTTGAATTTTCAGTTGGCTGACTTATGCAGCTCGGATACTCTCTCCCGTGCAAGGGATCAACATGATGCAGTGGTTAGAGGTATACAAGAGAAGCGCAACGAAGAAGTTTTAGCTGCTCAACAAAGAATCGATTCACTCTCACTTCAACTTGATGACAAGGTTTTACTAATTGCCTTCGATTTTAAAACTTTATTTTCATAAAACAGATTTTACATGTAGTTTTCATTAGTTGTTCAATTCAAGCTTTAAGGCCTGGCGGAGATACCAGGGAAACGCCGAGCAACAAAGCGATTACCATTTCCCTTCGAATTCCCCACCGGGGTGAATTCCCCCCGCAGGGCCACACATGCATCAGAAAGATGCAGTTACCATCTAAAGCTCCCAAGAAAATAGTTATCTGACCATTAAAATAGAACTCATCGCGAAATCTCCCTGATGTATGTGCCGGGCCTTAGCAACCACTTTCGAGAAACTGTTTGGTTTTTCAAGCATGGAACCGAAATTTATTTCCACTCTATTCGTATTAGATACAAGAACCTAGAAGTTCAACAATCACTTGGCTACGATATTACTTTAGAATCTACAACTACATTGAATTTAAAAAATTGAAAAGTGATCATTCCAAATTGATTGAAATTTAAACAAATTACACGGTTTTTGCCCATTTAAATTTCAAGCATCTTATACCTGGTTAAAACATCCTGTGCCAGTATATGTATGTCAAGATCGCAGCTGCCGAATCTTTCGTTTAAAACAACTCACTGTTGTCTTAGGGAGTTTGACACACTAGTGACCGCACTAGTGGTGTACTAACTTGGATCCCCCGTGCTGTTTTAAACACAAAATGAGTGTGCTACATTGTAATCGAATTTCGTAAAAATTAAAAATGCAGCATAGTTAGTGGTTGAGTAAACATTTTCATTGTGGTATTTTCTGATTAGTCCAGTGTTGGGAAAAAATCCGATTTAAATNTAATAAGAATTAAGTTTGCATTTGGTTTTAGTTGCGTATATTTTAGTTGCATAAACGCTTACAGTTTGCAGAGACCAATATCGATTTGTTGAATTTTCAGTTGGCTGACTTATGCAGCTCGGATACTCTCTCCCGTGCAAGGGATCAACATGATGCAGTGGTTAGAGGTATACAAGAGAAGCGCAACGAAGAAGTTTTAGCTGCTCAACAAAGAATCGATTCACTCTCACTTCAACTTGATGACAAGGTTTTACTAATTGCCTTCGATTTTAAAACTTTATTTTCATAAAACAGATTTTACATGTAGTTTTCATTAGTTGTTCAATTCAAGCTTTAAGGCCTGGCGGAGATACCAGGGAAACGCCGAGCAACAAAGCGATTACCATTTCCCTTCGAATTCCCCACCGGGGTGAATTCCCCCCGCAGGGCCACACATGCATCAGAAAGATGCAGTTACCATCTAAAGCTCCCAAGAAAATAGTTATCTGACCATTAAAATAGAACTCATCGCGAAATCTCCCTGATGTATGTGCCGGGCCTTAGCAACCACTTTCGAGAAACTGTTTGGTTTTTCAAGCATGGAACCGAAATTTATTTCCACTCTATTCGTATTAGATACAAGAACCTAGAAGTTCAACAATCACTTGGCTACGATATTACTTTAGAATCTACAACTACATTGAATTTAAAAAATTGAAATGTGATCATTCCAAATTGATTGAATTTAAACAAATTAGACGGTTTTTGCCAATATAAATTTCAAGCATCTTATGCATGGTTAGAACATCCCGCGCCGGTAATTTGAAATAAACTGAAGATAAAAAACATGCAAAACAACATTTCAGGGCTGACCAATTCATTCCAATATCAGGGCAATGACTTCAAAACAATTAGAATACACTACTTGCATCTCTTTTAGTGTACTTGATTTAAATCAATAATTTAACTAATAATTTGCTTTGATTTAAATCATGATTTAAATCCGATTTAAATCAATGATTTAAATCAAGTGATTTAAATCGACCAACACTGGATTAGTCTAATAAGATATTTAACCTTAAACAGCCTGTGGATCCTTACTCAAAAATAGGTGATTGGAGCTACCCCAACGAGACATAAATAATTTAAAATTATTCATTTTTCCCTCTGTGCTATTATATCAAGGGCTTTATTGAAAATTCCTATTTTATTTAGCCAAACTACAGGTTCTATTGTTTGTAAATACTTCTCCACTCCAATTAATGAGACTGGTTTAGAGTGATGAATTAGCCAAACTCTTCGATGAACTCGCTCACGTCAGACGCAATTATGATAAGCAAAAGGTTGAAAATGCTGAGATTATTAACCGACTCCAAGAGGCTTTAGAACGCAGTCAGAAACAATGTAGACAACTGCTTGATGCAGGTATAATATACTAATTGCATTCAATTCTTTCATTTGTTAAGGTGCTGGTGCCGACTCGGTGACTTTGCAGCAGGCGTTGCGGTCGCAGCAAATGAGTGAGAGCATTGTTGAATTGCAGAAAGAAGAAATTCGTGAATTGCGCGATCAAATCCAACAGTACGAGTTAAAAAAAGACGCATCTGCCGCTTACGAATCATTCACTGCCCTTAACATGTAATTGTGTTTTTATATGAAAATTCATTGGGTTGGTTCTAATGCGCCATCTAGTTTCGCGGGATTTACTGGTTGTACTTTACGCTCTGCGCAATGTATTATCACCACTGTGTCCAAAATGTGAAAAAATCATATATATATCTGTTGTTTATGCGTAGATTTAAACGCTGTCCAAATCTCGTGAAAAGAAATTGTCGCGCAAAGCACTATTTTATAGAGGGTCCTTTTCTATACTGCCGTTTTGATATACCCACATTAAGCTTCCACAAAAATGTTTCCAATAGTTGTTTGAAAATTTTATTGACCATCAATGTATTCAATATTCAGGTAAAGATGGAATAGCATCTCATTGTCTATTCTTACGAATTCTCTACTTAAAAATGGACTTTCTGTAAACTTCCAGATTAAAATATTAATATGCGTACATCTTCGAAGTTCCATTTAAGTAGAAATACTAGCGGACGTCTGCGCTATTATCAAAATCTTTAGGATTTAATTGGAATAATATGAAACGTGTTTACTTGATAATCTTTAATTGTAATAAATATAAAACGAGATGTCTATGCATCTTATATATTTTCATAAAACTTTGTTTAAGATGACTTATAATTAGTTTTAATATTAACTTCGACCTAAGTTTCTTACGTTTATGAGCTAATTAATGCTACTTTAGAAACCAAGAATTCGCTTCAAAGAACAGTGAATCATTAACCAGTCTTCGTAGCAAATTAGAGCAAGAGTTTGCTAAAGAAAGAGAAACTCTAACTAACCAATACGAAGAGCGCATGAAAAAACTGAAGTATATTCACTTTATGCAAATGCAATCTATCAATAATAATGCGTTTCTCTAACTTAAATTCGATAAAGTTTATTAAATTTTTTGTGCATTAACAAGTCATTTGTCTAATCAGTTATCGCAGTTTTTGATAGCCTAAGGCACTTCAACCTTCAATCGTTCTATTTTGACAAGAATTTAATAAAAATATATTTATTACCTATTTGTTATTTATTAAGACTTTAAAACTAAATATTTGTATTCGTAAGAATCTAATATCATGTTCTATAGAAGTGAGTTCGACGAGGCTGCCAAAGAAAGCGAACGCGCTAAAAATTTCTACGTCTCCCTCTCGGATGAAGCAAAGCAAAGAGAAGCTAGTTTGAAGGCTGATTACAATCTCAAAATAACGGAATTGAACGGTATGTTCATTAGCTACTTGTATCTCTCATTCCAATTGTTACAGATCAAATCATCAATGAAAGAACTAAATTCAAAGCCGATTTTCTTAAAAGTGAAGAATTCAGTGTGATTCTGGCTGCCGAATCTGAGAAAATAAACATAGAGCTTGTTAGTTTTATTTTACATGTTCTTATGTTTGCATTTTCACACAGTCTTTTCTATTGCTATTAATTTATTGTAATTTTTTGCACTATCTTTTGGAATTTATTATTTTTTTGTTCCTACGAAAATCCTTCACGTTTGCAATTGCACTTTAACTACACGCTATTATTAAAATCGTTTAAAAGCGTGACACTGATGTGACTGAGCAGGCATGAAATGTTTAGAATTGTGTTTAGAAAAAAGCAGAGTCTGATACCAGTTCAAAACTTTTGGCTGATTTTGCCAAGGAGAGAGAAAGTGTTGTTGAAAAATTTGAAAAAGAAATTGAGACTTTAAGGTAGGATTTCATGGTTTTGCACTTAGTTTGTTGTATATAAAGTTGTGTGTATTCTAAATACACCAGCATTTTTCTATTAGATGTTATTAAATTGATTTGCTTAGGAAAGAGAATGAACAACTTGCTAATGAAAGCGAACGAGCCAAGAACTGTTATGTATCGCTGTCGAATGAGACTAGAGAAAAAGAAAATGTCTTACAGCAAGAGTTTGAGACGGAAATTCGTGCACTAAAAGGTAACTCACTATCTACTATCGAAAATAGAATTTAAGTAATAAGTCTTAATAATTTCATTAGTTTACAGTAACTTGTATTGAATTGGGGACAACGATTTAAAACAGCGTGAATTATTAAGAGCATCCTGCTTCCTAAATGCCTCCAACTCATCTGGAATCACACTTCGCTTTTTTTACTTCTTTCCATTGATAAAATAGTTGGAATTATAACTCAAGTAAAAAAGTGGCCACTTTTCAAAATTTGAGGATTTTATCTAAAGTTACTAGATTGCACTGGTACAATGAATAGTTCAAAATATTGCCAAATACTCGAGGAATTTGTACCATACGCAACCTGCTTATATCCCGATTCATGGATTTTAGAACAAGATAGGGCAACCCCTCAAAAGAATTTTTTACCAATTATAATATTCAAGTTATGCAATGGTCACTGCCGTCGCCAGATCTGGTACCCACAGAGAACTTGTGGCAGATTCTGAAAGATTTTATCGAGAAGAAAATCCCACAAATCTGAAAGAATTAAAGAGTTACCTCCTTGAATTACAACACCAAATAACTCAAGAAGTTAAAGTTCGTTTAATGGATTAAGTTTCAAGACGTTTATCTGCGTGTCACGCTTTGCATGGCAAACTTGTCAAATAAAGTTGTCGCCAGGTGACAAGCTGAGACAATAATATTTTCAAATATATTATATAAGCCTGTATTTGTCTTTCGGATTCTCCAAGATTGATTGATTTAAAAAACATATTTGTGACGTAATTGCATTTGAATTGCAGAATGATTGGTTTTTAATACTTTTTCATTTCACAAAGAGTTGAACAGACGCCTAGCATTTATTTATAATTAATATCATAGCTATTGAGAATGACCATTTTAATTTTCAGATGTTCTTAAGTTTATAATTCCAGCCAAGGAAATTGATGCGCTTTCGAAGACATTGCGTATCATAACATTGTAGATAACTACTGATATGTTCAGTATGTGTCATGGGTATATCGAAATGAACATTTTCTATTTTGAAAAATCTAGAGTGAAGACAGCCTAATTAATTAATGCAATGAAAATCTCTTCTTTAAGAGAATAAGAATTTGACCTTGTAAGATATTTTTGTATTTTGCATTTGCCGCGAAAATACCATAAGATTTGGAATTGGATTGGCCACAAATACAGGGACTAATGGTCAAATAAAGTTGTTGTGGAAACATGTAACAGCCAAAGACTAACTTATTTCCCCTTCAAAAATGTTCCTAAAGATTCAAAGCATTTTCTTTATTTAAGGTAATAAATTGGGAAGAATTGGGAAGAATGTTTGATCTCTCTTGTTAAAATTCAATAGTTTGTTTGATGCTCATATTACTAATGTCACAATTTTTGTTTTCACGTGAGGTGTATTGTGTAGATTTTACCTAGCGAGTAAATGNTAATACACATAATGGTGACTTTATTTCTTAATAGTATATTCATTAGTGTTTTAATACTAGTATTTTCTTAATGTGCAGTTCTTGTAAATTTTTTGAAAAAAATATATTGAGTTTATTTTAGTGTCCTGCGGGGCCATTTAGTTCCTTGACATTTTTCGTTCCAAATTGAGACCTGGAGCTAAATATGACAGTGGGGTTTGGATCTTAAATTAAATAAGTGAGACCACAGATTTCATTATATTATTGAAAATAATGCAGTTCTATTATTATGATTGTTTGTCGTTGAAGACTATCTGAAATTATTTAAAATTTTTTAATTGGAGCTTTTCCTCCAATTTTCAATTACTTCTTGGACAGCATCCATCGCTTGAAAATGCATTCTCGTTAATGTTTCTTGAATGTATTGAATGCGTGATAGTCATTGGTCGCNGATTTTACCTAGCGAGTAAATGCGGCTAGGTTTATTTAAGAACAAAATCCAGGTCTTTATTTCATTTATATGATTTATATGGTAAGCGCTCTTTGAAAATAATGCAGTTCTGTAATTATGATTGTTTGGAGCTTTTCCTCCATTTGTCAATTACCTCTTGGACAGCATCCATCGCTTGAAAATGAATCCTCGTTAAGGTTTCCTGAATTTATTGAATACGTGATAGTCATTGGTCGCCAAATCAGGCGAATAAGCAGGATGGTTAATTTAGTTCCACCACTTTATTTTTTAATTGTCTCGTGTCAATCGACACAAATATACCGGGGCATTGTCATGATGAAACTAAACGCCATTACTCGATTTGCCTCGTTTTTTGTTTTGCAGTGCACGTCTTACAGACTTTGACAACACTGAGAATATATTTCAAT
Organism: Hofstenia miamia; assembly: GCA_900660155.1. Classification (NCBI taxonomy): domain Eukaryota; kingdom Metazoa; phylum Xenacoelomorpha; order Acoela; family Hofsteniidae; genus Hofstenia; species Hofstenia miamia. Next base: position 4,445,127 of record CABFPE010000001.1, read on the forward strand.
TTTAACAAATCAAGAAACATCTTGTGGTAGTGGCACATCACTAAGACAAGAAAATATCTGTGCAATTTCTCCATATATCTCTCTTCTTTTATTAATCTCAGTTTTAAATTTGTCAACAATTACATAAAATGTGATAATACGAAGTTTTTCTGTATCATTCCAATATAAATCTGATGCATATATATCGTTGGCTACATTCTTTCTAATACATTAAGATTTATAGCTGCCTTGTAATCCACATCTGGTAGCATTTCCTTTGCAACTGTTTTATGAAGTTCCAATTATTCCATTCAAAACTGAGCTACTATTGAAAATTCGCTAATGAAAATGTTGCCGCCTTTCAATGGTGACCTAAGCAAGTCCTGATTTTGATGGATGATTAACTCGTAATTAAAAATAAATGTGCTCTAGAGCATTAATTGCTTTTAAAAGTTGTAAAACAGTATTTTTGTTTGAAGCTATTTAAATTTTATAAATTATTAAATGGTTGTGTACTTAAGTGGTAAAGTCAGAATCAGTGGCACATTTCTCGAGTTGCCACAATAATGTTGCGGTGATGTAACTACAGTTGCAATTGCCAAATCTAATTGTTTCCTTCTATTTCAATGTTCAAAGCATTTGTGATTTTTATTAATTGATTTTGTAAAAAATATTTCCCTGCCTACTTTTAATTATTGCCCTGTTGAGATATGAAATCTTGTTTCAAAATTTAAACAGCAGACAAATGCGAATATCTAATACACATAATGGTGACTTTATTTCTTAATAGTATATTCATTAGTGTTTTAATACTAGTATTTTCTTAATGTGCAGTTCTTGTAAATTTTTTGAAAAAAATATATTGAGTTTATTTTAGTGTCCTGCGGGGCCATTTAGTTCCTTGACATTTTTCGTTCCAAATTGAGACCTGGAGCTAAATATGACAGTGGGGTTTGGATCTTAAATTAAATAAGTGAGACCACAGATTTCATTATATTACTAATATTTTTATATTTTTGCCCAAAATAGAAGTTATATCATGTGGCCAAGAATGTTTCATGAAAATTGTATCCTTTGACACTTGGACCAAATACAAAGTTATTAACTTTGTTGACAATATAGAATATCTAGAAGGTAAAATATCTTTATAATCCATCAAGTTCAGTGTTTCCTCGACAGTTCTTAAATCCCCACACAACTGTGAAACATTCATCCGCTATAGCGATCTGGTAATTCTTCGCTTAAACTGAAGGATGGTTGTGGATTCCCAGCCTCCCTTATAGACTTTAGTTTTGAAAAAGCCCCAAACATTCACGACTGAGTGACAGCGAAGAATGATTGAAGGGCTGCACAACTTTGGTACGAACCAGATCGTGAGATTCTGAACCAGTTGAAACGTAGAGTTCGGGTAAACCAATAAAAACAAAATAAATTTTTGATTTGCTCTAATAAAAATATCATGCAAAATAGCGCAAGGTGCTATGCCACATTACATATACCAATTGTATAAGGCATTCCGTTCCCCTCATTAAAATGTTCACAGCCACTCACTCGTCTCACTTATGTTATAAAGACTCGTTTGTTTAGCTCAACTCCATGAATTTAAAGAAGAATTTCTAAGAAGTGAAGAATTTCAAGACATTCTAACCGAACATGCTACTCGAATATTAAAAGAAAAGGTGATTATCTTTTTTAGGTTCTTAATAAAAACCTGGGCTAAAATTTCTGCTTGGAACAATTTTTTACATTTTTACAGAATAGTATGTTTTTAACGGAAATATTAGAAAACTGATGGTGGACATTCTCCACCCTACTGTTACAATTAAGATTTACATTGATCATTTTACTTTACTGATTAATTCGTGATAAGAAAATCGCTGATTAGACGAAATTCGCGAATTGAATTCAAATTGTGACTTGTACCAACTATCACTATAGCATTACTTATAAACAATTAATCTGATTTTACAAGATTATGCACAAATTGGTATATTTCCATTAATTGCCAATGATTCTTTAGTGAAAATTAGATACTCAGAGTTTTCCTCGAAAGAGAATGCCATAAACCCTTAATTCGTATATATTATATATATTATATATATTTGTGTGTGTGCATATATATATGCATATTTCAACTCCAAAATGTTAATAGATTTTTTCTCCCCATTTTGATAGATAAATATTCGACATTTTTTAACAATATAGATGTTTTAGATTGCTGAAGAATCGCAAAAAGTAATCAACTTAGAAAAAGAATTTCAAGTCGAAAAAAAAGAAGTCACCGACAGATTGCAAAAGCAAATTGAAGCATCTAGGTTTAATTAAACGCTTTACTTGGATCCATTCATTAACAACTAAATAATTATTATTATTATGTATAGACTAGTGCTGGACCCGGTATAGGTACGGACCGGTTAAAACCGGTTAATCTGCAGAAGCTGGTTATTCATGTTAATATCCAGTTAAAAAATTCTATTTTTGATTTTCAAATTTTATTGATTACATTTATTTCGCGGTATCACAAAATAGAAGCAGTTATGGGAAATGGTGCAAGGATTCTACTTATTGCAATTCTAGTTCTAATCAGCATTTTTGCCATTCGAGGTATTGATAACACTAATGCGTTCTCTGTTTTAGAAACTATATAGTGTTATAAAGGATGCATTGATCAAATTCGCATTGCTAACGAAATTTTCAACATTTTAGAAAGTAATGGTTATCCGCTTAAAAAATCATGAAATTTTCTTTTGCATTGTTGTCAAATGACACTACTATGCACGTTACCGAAAAAAGCATTGATGAAACCAAGACTGATGTTTATTTAAAGCTTCTCTATATAGAAAACCAAGTAGGAAATTTAAAGAAAAAATTTGAATACAAAATTAAAGAGGATAGAGGGTAAAGATCATTCCAATATTTGCATCATGCAAAACAAAAGATAAGTTTTAAAACAAAGGCCAAATCTCAAAAACATATTTTCCTTCTTGGTTTATACATATAAATGTGATGATTTTGAAAAACCGAAGTGGCATTTGGGTGCAAGGAACATATGAATGGTCACCTAAAATCCGAAATTTTGATGCACAAACATCAACCATGAGATGAAAATTTTTCATCCTACAAAGATCTCAACATCATAAAATAGGAGAAGCACTTATAATTAAAGAATCGAACAAAGATCAATTCTTAAGTAAACAACTAAGCATGATATCGTTAACCTTATTTTAAGAGGATGATATATATATA
>CABFPE010000001.1:4448486-4459236 GCA_900660155.1 Hofstenia miamia
ATATATATATACTTGGCAACAAAGTTTTGACCGATGCAAACATGACAATATTTATTTCATCATTAAATCGTATGAATAACAAAAATAAAGTAAAATAGTTATAATTCATTCATCATTAGTGTGTCAGGTGCTGGAAATAATTTCCATCGGCATCGATGCACCTTTGCCATCTACTTGGCCTCCAATAGACGATAAGGTAACCATTTATTGACTAGGAATCGTGTCCCCACTCCATTCAATTTCCTACGAATAGTTTCATGGCTGACTTAGAGTTCTTGTCCGATTGTACGCGTCGTTACGTACTTGTCTTCCTCCAATAACTGCAGTATTTGATCGTCAAAGTCAATAGATGGTCGTACTTTGCGTTGTTCGTCTGAACAATCGACCTTGCCGTCGTCGAATTTTGAGACCCATCTCTTTCAAGTTCTGACTGACACTGTTCCTAGACCACGTCCGTCGTTGATCTTTTTGGAAATATCGGTAGACTTAAGCCAGACTCTCAGAAAAAATAGATCAGTTTGCGAATATCATCCCTATCAAAGTCCATCGTTGTAAAACTCGGAACAGATGCCGGTAGAATGATGCTAAAGACTGAAAAATCTTACTTCATAGGATCTGCCAAGTTTTTCAAATTCAAATTTAAGTATCGATACAGCCGACTCTTGTTTTTCTACTACATGTATACACAATATCAATCAAATTAACATTGATATTAGATATCTGACAATACTTTGTGATTTCAATAATTAACACACTGCGAAATGGAAGAAAATATCGCATCATACTAAAACAGGTTTTGTAATTCTCGCTATGATGCTGGTATCTAGTTCACAAAGTATCTAATGTATACGATGAAAATAGGTAGTTTTCCATCGATCAAAACTTAGTTGCCAAGCCTATATATATTTGTTTTCTGTGACACGCAACACTAATATAAGATAAATGTCTTTACCTTGAAAGAATGATGGAATTTGTCCATTATCAATTACATTTTCCAACTGTGCTACTTTAGACTTAAAGCAAGATATTTTAGTTGATTTTTACAGTTATCCTTTTTCTTAAAATTGTTTTTTTATTTTGTTGTTTATTATTTTAGGCGTGAGGCAGAGGAAGCCGCTAAAGATAGTGAAAGAGCGAAAAATTGTTACCTTTCTTTATCTAATGAAGCAAAGCAGAAAGAGGTAGAGCTGAAGGCAGAATATGAAAATAAGTTTATTCAACTAACAGGTACGTCATCCTTGTCTATACGCGATGTGAATTTTGAGTTGTTTATAATTTATTACTTGTAAATATTATTTAGACCAGTTTAAAAAAGAGAAAAACAAAATTAAGGAAGAATTTTTNTATATATATATATATATATATATATATATATATATATATAGTAATGCAATAGACTATATTAATTCTTTTTTATAATAGAAATATTTCAGTAATTAACTGTTTCTTCAATATTCTATGTATAGGAAAAATATATTTTGTTGAAAGTCTTTCATTTTATTCAAATTGTTTTTGATTTCAGAGGTTATTTGTACTATTTAGTTTAAGTGGACAATTGTTTAGCTTGCAACATTGAATGATTTGTAATCATACCTGTATGTACTTATATCCTCACAGGTTTAGTTATCAGCTCTTTATCCAGAAACCAACGTTCAGTATGTAATGTATGTGTGCACTAAATGGTCAGAATTTCAAAGGAAAGTGGAAGTACATTGATGTTTAATACTATTAAAAATAGGCTACACTTATAATAAGGCTTAAATTTTAGAATGGGAAGAGTCACTAGTATTAGGCTTCTATGCATGTTTGTTAAATGTATGGTAAATTAAGGAGGGAATAAATATTTTGGGTTGATTAATCATTGTCATGAGCAATTCATCAAGCGACGCTTTTTTCGCATTTGTTTCTGATAATTGAAATGCAATTTTACATCATACCATGGTGCTTCATTATATGATATTATGATAGAAATAAGGGGTTCTAGATATTTTGTTTTTCCTTTCATTTTCCACAATCTTATTTTAATACTTTCATATAGAACTGCTTTTTTCATTGTAACAATATATTTATTGTTATGGTTCAATAATACATATAAGTCTACTTAAGATGTAGTTGTTGTAATTTTAGGAATTGAAAAAATCCCGAGATTCCGAGGAGTTTGTTAATTTTCAAATGGTCATCATTGATGTCATGAAAGAGATGAAGAGTAGTGTGTGCTGTTCTTAAACCTGATTTATCATTATTTTAGCTAACATGGTGGAATACATTGTTGAAAAACAGCATGAGATGGTTGGAACTATTCGACAGCAGATTAGGACCGAACAGGAAGAAATGGCACAGCGTTTACAAGAGAGTTATCTACAATCGCTTTGTCAACTTTTAAGTGAAGACTTGCTACCAAAGTATGTTGTCTAATTGTAGTACATATATTCTACAGATATTAACAACATATAGAAATATTTCTTTTGTTGATAATGACTGTTTGTGGCATGAATCTTCACAATGTAAGTTCTGTGTACGATATCGAAAACAGTTCTGTTTTATGGATAAGCCTAAGTTTTATGGATTGTTCCATGGGATATAAAAATGCAAAAAAATTTCACTTATGTCTGCAAGCACAGTCAGTTAAATGATCAATTTCCTTTAGCTACATTTTTAGGCTCAAATAAATTCTCTTTGACCGCAAAAAATTAGTCACCCATTTTTTTAACCTTATCCGTAATTATATTTAGAGTGCGTAAAGATATTGAAGTTACATCTGACATTATGAATTTGGTAAACACTCTCTCAGAATCGTTCCAGGGTTCAGATACGCCTGTGCAATCTGATACTGGCCAAATAGAAACCCGTGAAAAAAGATCAAGATCTTTAACTCGAGCTGCTAATTCACATGTTGAGGCCGCTGTGAGATCACTCCATCAATCATTTGACGAGGCTGATGACGAGTCGTCCGAATATTCCAACCATTTCAGAGAACGCCCTTCACGTAAAATACCCAATACCGTTGTTACTTCTCTACCATCTGCAACAAACAGTACAAGCAGTGATGGTTCATCTTTACATAGCTTTAAAAGTGAAGTTTCTCAAAAACAGGCTTTAAGAAGTCAGCAGGTAGCACTTCATGTTTACAAGTTTATTTAATATTTAATAACTTATTCATCGTAAAGTAGTATGATTTTATGTTGAAGCCATCAATCTCTTGGACACCTGCATTTGATTCATAGCAATTTAAGTTTTTGCTGAAAATATTTATCTTAACAAATGAATTTTTTTTCGTGTGCATTTTTAACTGCTAATTTCTCATTATTGGTGAACTAATAATGATATCTAAAATCTGAAAACACCACATCGGAGGTTTAGAGCCAAAAGGTGCTAACTTGCAATAAAATATAAGAGGTGACAAGTGCAGTTATCACTATTTTGCTCTAAACGACTTTACATTTCTCATTATTTTGTTTCAAATAATTTTTGAATAAGGCATCAAAGGTCAAAATAAAGGACATAAAACATTGTCTGAGGTGTATAGTGTTAGGTTATAAATGGGTAACTCTAAAAATGCATTGTTTGAAGTTGGCACCGTTTGTCTCTAACCCCCGATATGATAGAGGAATATCTTCTCTTTTATTTTCGCTTTAAAATCGCTGCCTGTCTTTATACGGTTGAGAGAATTGTTCCAAAATGGACAGAAGGTTTTGTATCTTTACAGTCAAAGTGAGAAGTTTGGAGTTACTGCTAATGTGATAATCTAGTTTCTAACAAAAATATCTGATCTATCTCGCAGACATTTTTTATCTGAAGTTATTTTCATCAAATGTCGATATTATTAGTTAGGAGATATCTTTGCTTATGTTTTCAACATTATTTTATATACGATTAATCAGAAACTTTATTGCATAACTCAAATTTAAAAATTACTTCTGCTCAAGTGTGGTTACTGATGAGCACTCTAGTTAACAAAGTGAACCATTATATGTGGCGTATTGAAAGTTAATTGGTTTATAAAATAATTGCGAAAAAATCCTTCTTTTCAATTGAAATTAACTTTTGAATATGCTAGAGACGATATACCCATTTAAAATCTAAACGTTGTTTAATATAAAATTTAGTCGGAGTCAGCTTTACGGAACAACAGTTTCTATCCACCTTCTGTCCGGATGTACAATCTTAATCGCAGCAAGCGAGATTTAGCATCAACTACTCAAGTGCCAGATCATGTTTATGATGGAGCCGGTGATCGCGCATCGAGAGGCTTGCGAAATACTCTGAGTGAACGGCATTTTGAAAAATACCCTAAAAGTTCTAGTAGCTACGTTCAGTCCAGGTAAATTTTTTTTCAATTCTATATTTCGCGTTTGTGTATTTGTAAAATGTTTAAAATTCTTTAGAAAACATTAAAACCAGATAGCAAAATGCATGTTTTATACCATGATTTTTTCTCAACCTTAAATCAGGAATTGTTTATATTTTTATGGTTTCTTAAAAAAGCTTAAGTGCTTATGACATCGCGCTTGCTCTGGTCCCATTGAGATGCGACATTGCGAAGTTTCCGCTGCAATTTTGGGCTTTGCTACACAATTAGAAACGTGTTGACCCTTCAAATCTTCTACACTGTCGCCTTTATAGGTTCTTCGGATCATTGTTTGACAGTCTTGGTGACAAAAGTGATCTTGATATTTGCAAGAACTTCCTCTAATCGTGTGTTGGGTTGAAATTTGATTAATCTCTAAAAATGAATTCGACTCTTCAATCTAAAGTGCACTACTTACAATCTTTGACAAACGATAATTGAATCTTAAAAGGAAATGTTATTGAGGCCTTACAAGAAATTTATGATGTTAAACTGCTTTTACATAGAATTCATCTTGTATGTACAGCGACCTCGTTATTAGAAGAAATATCGCAATAAAGTTCAAGAGTTTTTTTATTATTCTTTCACCTAATCACTTAAGTCTTTCTCATCTGCTGCTTAGTCTTTAGAAGCTTAATCCTTTCTGTAATGATCAGCCCAATCTGATATATATATTAAATTTCGTCACTATGTTACACTGTAATTTATTGGCAATGGTTTTTACAAATATTTTCAAGTGTTGCTCTCAACGACTCGTTCACGAAGGGCAACGTTTTTCATAGGAATACACACGTTCTTAATGATATCACATTCACAAAAGATCTCCAGTCAATTTGACACCATTGTAACTTTTCTTCTAATATACAGTTTCATTAACCCTGTGAAGTGCTCTTGTTTTGTGGTATTTCGATATATTGAATAGCATCACTTACGTACGCCACTTCATTCCTGCGGGGCATTATTAGTTATTGTATTTGCTGCGTATTATATCAATGAGCATTGGAAAAATCATAAATAACATTGCTTTTTAAATTCGTGCATTTTTTTAGTTTTGTACCTCGATCCAGTTCATCTCCAGTCCCTAATCGTCGGACTCAAGGAGACTCGCTCACATCTGTTGAAAGCTGTTATGATGCATTGCCTCCTTCAATTCCATTATTGCCAAAGAAACCTCGTCCTCTGCCCTCAAGTTCGAAATAGTTTAGATCTTTCAATTTGTATATACATCATTTTGTACATTGTGTATTTGTACATAAAACATCTATCTAAATCTTCATTAGTTTTTCCCAGCTTGAATTTCTATAAATTTTGACTAGCTAAAGCTATTTAAGAGTATTGTTACCAATAAGCTTCTGAATGAATTACAGAATTTTTATTTTATATTACTTAATTTTTCATCTCTACCAAAATGTCTCCATTAATATTCATAGTGTCTTCCTTCATTGTCTATCTATAACTGAATTGTTTTTAATTTTCATTTTTTCTTGGAATTTTTTATACAAAACATATTTTTGTTTACATGATTAAAATTTAATTAGTGTTGCTTATAGTAATGATATTAAATGTCTTTATTAAATGCTTGATAATAACACAAATATGATGCCCTAATTAAAAGTAGAATAACTATTCTTAATCATTAATCATATCTAATTGCAAGTCTTCTAGGTATTCAGAAATATCGGTAGAGAAATAAGGGTTTAATAATTTCAAATAGGTGAACAAATGCCAACTGATTTCATATTAGGGAACTTATTGACTTTATGGTGACAGATCGCATAATAGTGAATCATGAGGAAGATTACGAAAAATTTTAAAATCCGCTCTGCTAATTCATCAACATCAGCATTTCTGAAAAAAGGAGTCATATAGTACTTCTTTTACGAACTTTTCTACATTACAAGTGTTTTATGATGAAGGCAGAGTAAGTAGTTTAGTTATAATGATAGAGATTACTAAATCGTCATAGAAACTCAATATCTAACTGTTAAATTTGACTGATTTGCCAGTACAGGCACCTAGCCAGGATTTTTAGGGGGGGAAGCCGAGGGATTTACTTATTAATTCGAATGTGTAATTTAACATATTTTTTAATCGCTGTCGATAAATACCCTAGTCTCTGTTTAAGTTCAATAATAAGATGAAAAAATTTAATTTTAGAGATAAAGCAATCAGGTTAAAAGTTAGCGAAGAATAATTCTTGTTTTTCATATCACAAATCTATCAATGATGTTCTTGATGTTGATATTAGACTCCGAAGCATATAAAAAAATTAGCGCTAAGCCATTTAATTGATCTTCCTTCTTACGGTTCTGTAGAAAGGTATTAGCTGTTGACATAGGAATCAAAACTGCAATAATTAGATCATATATGACATGATACACATTTCTATCACATTGATGCAAAGTATCCAACAGTCATGTAGGTGACTTTGACATCTTTTGCCCACTTAAGACGCGACTGTTCGCGTTAAAAATTGCTTTTATATAAATTGTACACTCCTGAAATTCTTGGTTGTTAGCAATAAGGGCAGTTTTGTGGTACTCGCATAATGTTCCTTCAGCAGAATCTTGTTGTGAGCAAGTTGGAATTAAAACATTTAGAAAGCTTTACAGCCTTACATTTTCTGAGAAATGCAAATTGTTTTGTGGAGGAATAGCAATAAAACATTAACTCTAAAATAATGTTCACGGTTCGTTATTTGTGGATTAGAGCGATGCATTTGCTTTCCGACATTGAAATGTTAATACAGTATCTTTAATCCATTTATATATTTTATTGAAAGTTTGTTCAGCATCCGAACGGGAGGTTTCTAATGCCTCGATTATCAAATTATTATATTTCTTCGGTGCATTTGCACCGCCTTTCTGTACGCCTATGCATTTACAGCATATATCAAAAAAAATTTAGGCAAGGGTGAGCCACGACTCTCCCCTTAAATAGGTCCTTGGACAGTACCATCTTTTACTGTTCCACGTGCATTGTTACTTCAGAAATGGGCAACTCATGGACTGACTCAAATTGTAAAACTTCTTTGAGTCCTCCCATTTGTCATCAGTTTATACGTTGTTTATGGTATTTTAAAGTAATCTAACATCCACGACTTTACCTGACTTCTAATTTAAAGTTCTATGTTTTTGTTTTAAATCCGTCTGTTTCACACCATCAAAATATCAGCATGATACCACAATTCGATTCGTTTTCTAAAACATGCCATATAAACTAAAGTATCGCGTAATTTAGATCGAGGCAATTCTCTTTAGTGATTTTGAAAATGCATTGCTTTTACGTATGAGTTGTATTGCGCTCAGATCAAATCAAATCGTTTTAAGGAGAATGCCATAACAAGACGACTATTAATATTTCAAATGCAGGACTTTTTATGCTCATTTAGTCCTCTTTAAATTTAAAATATTCCTTTTACAATTTCTTATTAGGACAAACTGCCTAAAGGTATAACATTATTACAGTTTCAGAAATTGATTGGTAGTAACGCAATTAATGATGTGCAATCAGCTCCTTCGTACTTTGTTCTTTTCAATTGCATACATTGGTTTGATCACAAAGTATTCTACATTGATAGTAATTCATATTAAAGATGCCCGTAAATATAGTGCTGGTGGATGCCGTTCTTGATATTTTTATAAAGAGGAGCAAAGGATTTCTATATACCGATTTCCAAAGGATTCCAATGAAAGACCTTCATGGCTAAAATTGGCATAGGCCTAATGCTATACAAACAAAGAGTGCGTGGTGGTCATGAAGTACCAATCGAACCACCTTCGTTATTTCCTAACATTGCTACATCTATCATACCCACACCATCGCCATCAGCTACATTCACTCATCGATATGAAAGAGCTGATTCAAACGCTTTAACAACTTATTACAATATATTTGCAATATTATAATTTAAAATATTTGAATTAAATGCAAGAAATGAAGCACAAATTTATAAATTTGAAATAGTCAGGGTGGCCTCCGCTAAATACTAAGTGTTTTGCCTTGTCTTTTAAACGCCTTGGATAAAATGTTCAAGTAAATTTTACAATATATCAAAAATATAATTTTTCAGGATAGAAACATTAAGTTTGTACAGTACTGGCCAAAAGTTTGGGAACACTTTCTAAATTTAGAATTTTTTGTATTTTACACTAAAAAACGCAATGTAGAAACAATATAATAACAGAATGTAGAAACAATATGATAACAACGTGTAGAATGTAAATAGTTAATTCAGGAAAACGCACTAATATTTTGTATGTCCGCAATTATTTGCCAAACATGCAGCAATGTGATTTGACATTGACTCGACCAGCTTTCTACAATAATCATAAGTAATCTCGATGCACTATACCACTTTAATTTGCTCCTTCAGATCGTCGAATGATATGCATTGGCGCTTTTTCAGACAGTTTTTGATGTGAAGTCTGGGGAGTTTCCCCGGCCAGTTCTCAATCAGCTGAAAGTCTAGTGATGCAATCCACTGGTTCACAACTTTGGCGCTGTGGCAAGGAGCACCATCTTGTTGTAGTACACATGTTCCGCAAAGCTGCATAAACATGGGAATTTTCTCCTGAATTATTTTGAGGTAGGCCTTGGCTGTGATTGTCTCGTTGTGAGGAACGAAATGCAGACCAGCACGCCCATTCTCAGTTATAGCACCCCAAATCATCACAAAGGGTGCTGAGTGGACAGCTTGTTGCGTGTAACGTGTGTTGAATCTTTGGCATCTTGGTTGTCGAGCGTGTGGCCGATATTATGTAACTTGGATTCGTCACTAAACATTACTTGATGCCACATCTCAGGGGTGTAGTGTTGGTATTGCCTGCAGAAGTGCAAACGGTTTCAAGTCTTCTTTGAAGACAATCGGGGTTTGGCTTCCGGTTTGCACGATGGAAGGTCAAATGTAGTATTCAATCGATGCCTAATGGTGCGTGTTGATACATTCTGCACTACCGCACCTAGATTTGCATTGACTTCAAAAGATGAAGAGAATGGTTTAATGACGACGTAACGGTGAATGATACGGTCAGTCACTTTTAGTTTTCCAGATCGCTGATAGCGACTAACACTTCTGGATACTAGTAGTATAAAACCGAGTCCATTTCTTGGATATTTTTTACCTTTGACACTGGCGGGCATGTCTGTGATGTAATTGTGTACTTTGGCCGTCTGTGTATCTCTGACGTAATTGGAATGTTTTGTTGGCATTGTTTGCAGTCTATTGTTTAAATGTAACCAATTTATCAATACACAAAGCAATGTTCAAAATTCAATGAAATTGGAAATGTTTAAAATGTAACCAATTTTTCTATTCATATTGCATAATATTTAAATACAACTGAAATTCTATATATAAAAAAATTACGTTTTTGGGAATTCTATTTTATGATTAATTTTCTTTGTTAACAATAATAACTAACAATTATTTTCAAACATTGAGAAAAAGACTTGTTTCACATACGACACATATGTCAATTGTAAAAACTTTTTTAATCGATAAATTTTTCAAAGTAAAAATAATTTTTAAAATATAAATACATGCTTTCACAGACGCATACTCTCGCCATACAGAGAAAACGAACATTTATAAATAATAAATTTATTTACAAAGAAAATATAAAATGCACTAATAAATGATAAAGTTCATATAGCGAATTTCATCTACTGCTGAATGAACAATGATAATATTCGTCATGTCTTCATTGTTGGATGGTGGAAAAAGATACAAAGAAACATTCCAAGATAGACGTTCTTCTTTTAATAATGTTAGTTGACGACGCTAAAACATTCAATTAGTACGGTACAATAAAAAGAGAAATTAAAATAGTGACAACATACACAGCAAGCAGAAATAATGGAAAACAATCATAACAATGAAAAACAATATATATTATTATAATGTAAAAGAATGCTTACCAAATAATTTTGTAGTTTTATCACAGCTTTGTTCTGCAAAGTGGTACATCATGAGTTCACAGATAGTGTCTAAATTAATCGTTAATAAACAAGTTGTTATTAAAAACGAGATGACATTCACAATCAAAAACACATGAATATTAAAAGTTTAAACAAAATCAATTAAAAATGTTTGTTAACAAACAAACGACGTTTCTATTTATGATAAAGTATATAATTAATTTAACATCGGACAGTAAATTCGCAGCAATTCATTAAAATAAAATTATGTTTTTAAAAGAAATATCTGTAAAACTAACTAGAGATAATATTGTAAAAAAGCGTTAAGAATCAAAAACAATATCTGAGATATAATTATAAAAATAGCTTACCAAAAAGTTTGAAATCTTTATGGGTATTTCTTTCATAAATGTGAAATTCCATTATGCCAGCTGTGTATATTCATACGTGTAGAAAGTTAAATGCTTCATAGACAATGTCAAC
>CABFPE010000001.1:4470764-4506364 GCA_900660155.1 Hofstenia miamia
ATATATATATATATATATATATATATATTAGGTTATCGAATAAGTTCGTTCGCATTTTTTGTCTCACAATTTCTACACGTTTTAATAAAAAACTAAGACTATGTGTTACTCCATATATTTATACATATGTAACATATTGAAAAGATAAAAAATTGGAAAAATTAGTTAGTGATGTACTCTTCATTTTGTTCGATGACTTCTTTCCAACGTCCAGGCAGTTTCCAATTCCCGAACGATAGAAAGACGATGATTTTTCCTGAAAAAAATTGGTAATGAAGGTCAGAATGTCTTCTTCGTTCTCAAAGCGATGGCCTGATAATTGGTTTGACAATGATAGCAACAGATGGTAGTCTGTTGGTACCAAATCTGGTGAGTAGGCCGGATGCGGAAGCACCTCCCAACCAAGCTCATTAAAAACTGTCTTTCTCATGTTTGCAACGTGTGGCCGTGCGTTGTCATGCAGCAGGAGAATATTGTCGTTGCAATTTTGTTGCTTGTCTTTTATTGCAGCCTTGACACGCTGAAGCTGTTGACAGTAGAACTCGGCGTTGAGGGTTTGATTTTTCGGGACCGATTCGTGGTGCACAATACCGGATTTTGACCACCAGACTGAAAGCATAACCTTTCTCTGATGGCGGTCATCTTTTACTCGAGGTGGAGGTTGTTTATCAGGACTTATCCAGGCCTTTGTTTGTTTGCTGTTCAGATAAAGACAACACTTTTCATCTCCTGTGATTATTCTGGAAAGAAAAGACTGATGTTGCCTTATGGCAACTTCGTGTCTGGAAAGCAGTGAAATTGAAACTCTGTTTTGTTTCTGATCATCGATGAGGACATGGGGATTCAAACCACCTATTTTTGCATTCTGGCGATCGTAGAATTGTCATGTCCCATGACAATTTCTAAATCTCTCGTTGATTGTCGCGGATCATCATAAATCGAATCATTCAACATCTCTTCATCAAATTCTGATGGTCTTCCGGGATGAGGTGCATCTTCAAGGCAGAAGTTTCCATTCCGGAACTTTGCATACCATTTCTGAGCTGTCTTGAAGTTTATCCCTTCATCGCCATAAAGTTTTGAAACATTCCTCGTTGCTTCTGCTGCTGTGAGCTGTTGATTGAACGAGAATAAACGTATGTGGCGGAAATGATTGTTTCTATCGACTTGGCAGTGCATCTAAAAAATGAAAAATATTGATTTTACTTTGTATAAATACGGATTGTTGACGTTACTATGCAAAGTACACTCCCGCACAATTGTTATTGATGTCTAAACATGTACTAGGCACGCACTGTAAATAAGAAAACAATCAATATATTTCATGCGAACGAACTTATGCGACAACTTTATATGTATAGTCTAATATACCATTGTAGAAGTGTTCTTTATAACCAAACTAGTATAATTTTTGAATTAAATCCGCTCCCGTGGTACACCTTCTTTAATTGAATATATTCCAATTAGATTTTAAATAACTGAGTCATCAAAAAATAATTGCGTCATCAAAGAGATTATGGTACTATTTTGTTCAGAAAAGAATGATGAACGCCTGTGCAGGCTTCAACGCCCCTGTCAGTGATGAGCAGTTAAGAACACAGTATTGTTGGCCTACATTTTATGTATTGTAAAACTGCGATGCAAAATAGACTTAAAATATCTTGTAAGAGTGCATTATTTACACTTGAAGTCTACAGCTAATGGCTTCTGGGAAAAACATTGTTTTTTGTTATGCTTATCCGTTGTGTAAAGAGTTAGTTAATGCTTATATGTGAAAATTGTAAGAAAATACTTCTTTAAGAATAAATGGAAATTAAACTCCATTACTGCGACTGAAGCAGTAACAAAGTGAAATTTTCTGCACAATCAGAACAATTTACATGAAAATAGCGTTAATATCAAAAGGTAATCAGCAAATACACATTCAATAATAAATACATCACGGGCAAAAATGGAGACAGAATTTGGGGTAATTTCATGACACTGTATGTTTAGGTTTTACGGCAACATTGACAAGTCTTTTCATGTAATTTCTGAAAGATGAAGTTAGCTCATTGTCATAGTACCATACTGAGAAGGATGCGGTAACACAGAATCAAAGAGCTCTAGATTTCAACCCTAATTCAACCGCCTTGCATTAATGGCAGACACGTATTTTGTGTAATGGTAAGCAATAACACAATTCAGTCCTGTTGCGCAATGCAAAAATATGTGTGCTTTAAGTCTGTATCGACGAGTATCGTTTTGATTGTACTATTGCGACACTGACTACACTATACAATAAGCGTGTATTATAGTATTTGAGTTATGACTCACAGCACTCGAATAGGTTCCATGGTTTCAATAATCGTGTGTTCTTGTATCCTATTGTTGAATTTATGATTATTTTAAGCAGTGTTACAAATGAGTATAGCAATTTTAAATATTTCTAAAGGATGCCAAATGAGGACGCTTGTGCAACGCCCAGTAGATAACCACATCTAATCCATTCTATAATATTACATGACTTCGTCTTCACCTTCTTCAGAATATTTTCGGATATTGAATTTCGAATTACTTTCCATTATAAAAATGAAACGCAATTCGACAGTTAAGATGGAAAATCTTCTAATACAATATTATATGATACAATTATTCTGTGGCAAATGTTGAAGATGACAATGTTGATAAGAAAAGGTGCTTGTAATGAACACTTCCACCATTGCTCGAAGTGGCTATGGCGAATGACTGTAATAGTCTAATAAAAAAGCTTGATCTCGACATGGAATTTTATTTCAAGCTAAAAAGACCGCAAAAGGAGTTGCAATAGTGGAGACAAATAAGATTTTCGAATTTATTAGAATATGTCTATGTGTAAGTACATCTGAAATGTGCTACGTTGAGTATATAGTAACTTTACATGTAAAAACAAAGTTACTCGAACCCACAAGGCTATTGCTTACGATTTTTAAGGTCACATAGGAGCAACATCTGAATATGTTTCTTCAGGGCAACAGTCTTGACTACTCTTAATGCAATAGATCATTCCATAAGCAACATAGTTAGCAAAACATTTCGAAACTAATAAAAGTGTACCGTTTTCAAAACATCCTTGGTTTCTTCTTCCAATCGCCGAATATCCTCCATGGTCATTCCATACCATTTATCCATCCAGCAAAACACTTGTTTATTGAATCGGTTGAATACATTTTTTTCCTCCTAAATTTTATAGTAATAAAAATGAAATCCTAAATAGGAATCTTCCAGTGTAATATTTAAAAAAAATCAAAACAATTTTGTATTTTACACGAAAAGCAGTTTAGATCGGTAAATAAAATCATAATTTTATCAAATACAATATCAAAGATAAACTAGACAAGTACACCTTTTCAAATGACTGAACTTCTATTTAACATTCACAATTACAATGTAGACCATTGGTTATTTATCCAAACTCAAAAACTTCGCAGTGCTAAATGATTGCCGAACATTCCAAATAGGTAAATATCAAAATAGTCTCACCCATTACACATTCCATTATTCATTTGAATTTTACTCACTTATTTTTGTTCATTGCAGTTTTCATTATCTGCCAGAATTCTCAATTCTCAATAAATTCCGGTCTTCCCGCATTCATTGTCTTGTCCTCTATTTGTTTTAAAGTCAATTGCGAGATATCTTTGACACATTAAATAATTCATCAATCTTCAACTATTAAAATTGAATTCCTTTGACATATTTCTGGTTCATTACATTTACGCATCCGTTCATCCGCTGTTTGTAATGGAATGACAGGTTTTATTTCTCGGCGCCCTTTTTACTTCACTTGTTTCTTCAATCTCTCAGCAACTCTAATAGTTTATCATTGAAAATACACAATTTTATACTCATATACAGTCTAGAAATTTTTGAATACTTTTAAGTTTTCGAAAATTTTTTTAAACGCTTATAAATAACTCAAGTACTAATAAAGATATGCAAAACCTGAAAACACGACAAGATAGAGGCACTGGGGTTTCTGAATTTGAGCCCGTCACTCCCCAATAGTTTTGGGAAGTCTACCCACATATAAAGAAACAGCTAAGATTTGTTATTGATGCTGCATTTTCATGTACACTAGTTATGTAGAGAAGTAATTTATTTTAAAAAATCGGATTGAAAATAGTTATTCTTTTGGTTCAACAATACGCGTTACGTCAGTAGAAATTTTCAACATTAGATTCAAGCACATTACCGAATTTCCTAATGGCACTGGAGAATTTTTTTGGCAAATGAGTAAAAATGGCTAGTCAAATTAAAAGGACACTACCCTGTTTAAGGTTAAGATTATTTTGGAATTAAATATGAAAAAGAAATTCCTTAAAACTATATTCATTTTTTAAAATACGACCACTCGAATTTGAAGCAAAACTAGCTAAAATATAGAAGATTGGTGTTAGAAAACCATCACAATTTATCATATTGATAGTCAAATGTATTATCACCTTATTTCAAACAAAGTATATTTACTCGAAATTATTGCATGCACTAGGAGCGATTACTGAAATGCTGCTATATTGCTTGAGCGTAAATATGTATAACACTATATTCTAAATTATTGGCTTAAGAAAAATTGCAAAGTGGAAATTTAACTATAACCCAGTTAACCCTATTCCGGGGAAAAGGGGGGATGGACCCACTATTCAGGGTGTTGGTAAACAATATCCTCGACTAATATCTTCCGAACTAATTGTGGAAACAACATAATATTGGGTAAGTAAATAGACTATGATGTGAAATTTTCATTCCTGCTACAAAGTTCATATAACTGTGATGAAATCTGCCTTTCTGCTGACCTCAGCAAAAATGAAGATTTCTTCTTGAAAATAGGAGGGAAATTGCATAATTATATGTTTTCTTTCACTCAGATTTGTCTATGGGCTTATTGCACAGAAATAGGCTCAATTTAATTGAAACCATTATATTTTCGGAAGTAGACATCGCCACTGCCTAAAATTTGGCAAAAATGTGTGTAATAGCTAAATTGCAAGCAAACATGTCATTTTTCAGGAAGTTATGAATAAAATGAGGGGGAAGTAGTTTTACCCCTAAATAGGGTTAAGATTACATTTAGGAATATTTATAGAAATTGTTCACATGGAAGTTCACTAGATTAACTATTGCGCGCAATGAATAGTTCTAATGGCTATGCCTAGGTTTTTTCTTAGTAACAATACTTAAAAATGATAAAATAATGCATTTTATACCACGACAACTCTAAATTAATACAAAATCCATGAAAATTAATATTAATGTTTATTCCGACAAATCGTACACATAATTGTAATGTGTCTTTCCAACAGAGATGCCTGTAGTGTGATAGCATCTATAAAAATAATTAACTGAAAATCATGAACTTCTAACGAGACAAAGATTTAATGAGAAAATAATTCTTCAGAATGTAAAAATTAAATCTGTTAAGCGATTCATAGAAAACAAAGAAGTGCCATCTGCTTCAAAACACTAATACCAACTAATGAAGCAAAATGTTGTAGATGTATTCCTGAAATGGAATCCTTGACTCCATGACATATAATAACCACGCAGCATGTTAATGTTTGACAAAATATTGGGATGGTTAATGAATCAGCTAAAACGCGAATGAATTTTGAAGAATGCATATCTTATTTGCATTGAAATAAACAAATAACACCAAATAGAGTGGATGAAAACATGTACCTACAGTGGTGATCAAATTACTAGCATCACCTCACAACTTCTAGTTATTATTTTAATATTTAGACAATGTTAGCTATTTAGATGCTAAGTACTATTTGTTATGGTACAACAATTAATATTGATCAATATCTTTACTAAAAACAAACAATACATTTTTAGGAATTACGGCGGTGATGCTATTGATCGAATTCATAATAATTTCTCTGATACCAGGATCATAAAACCAAATATCACTGAAAAAGCATATGAATTCCCTTTAATTGCTTGGCTTTTTAGCTACTGACCTGTTCTTAAGAAGTTCCAAACGTTTTATATGGGGTTAATGCAGAGGAATTTCCGGTCCATTCAGGAACAACATCATTATTTTCATGTAAGAGAAACATTGAAGTTCGAGCTACATCTTGCATATATTCACATTTTAAAATCTGTCAAAAACCAATTTGAAGATAAGCGTGTATACAGTATTTGGAATGTTTTTTCTTGCTTCATTGGCCCTTTTACAGCATATAGATGCCCTGGACCAAACACAGGGATTACGCTCCTAAACATGTGCCATACTGGGCGTTTAACAGTTTGAGATACACCATTACGATGAAATTCGTCATCCACTGTTCATCAAACATTGAGTTCTGTCGTGGAGTGTCTGCATGCTTGTTTCATCACTGAAACAGACTTTGCACAAATGAATGTTAGTGCATACGAACCCAGACTAGTTCCTTATTCTTCATTTGCTGAGGCTTGTCTGCCTTGAGCTGACGTCAAATATTTGTGAACTATATTGTATTCCTGTCCATAAGACTAGTCTTTTAGCTGAGTGCTGGAAACTCAAGTCTTCTTCATCAAACTTTTCAGATCACATATTCCAAGCATACACGATTTTAGGTCAACAATCACGGACTTGTTCCTAGATATTGGCCAATCTTCACCTAACAAGAGTAATTAAAAACATTGACATATGCTGAAATTGAGCAGCTGAAAACCACTTTATTTGAAACAAATGTTTTTTATGATTTTTGAACGATCAAACTTAGTAGGGAACAAGTATTAATAGTAAGCAACTCGAATACTAATGATCAGATTTGCTGTAAGTCTCTACTTTCGTTAAATATTGCATTTAAATAATGCTTCGGAACGAAACATGAGTTCAATCTTATGTAGTTAGGTAACGAATTCAATGATTTGCCCTATCGATAAAGTACGTAATGAACTCCGTCAGATCTTCAATTCTATAAGCCACAATCTATTTAGTCAAATGAATGTTGAGAAAAACGCAAGGGTCTCGCTGACATAGCCCATGAAAAATCAATCCACGACGGCCGGTTAACGTGGACAGATGCCTATAATGCTGAGAAGACAGCTAGAGTTGTGGATGACGATGTGCGGCTATTATTCTTACAACTAATGGTGATATTCCTCTTCAATTGACAAAGATGAACACCTGCATTAAGTTGAAAATATTTTAAACTAAGGATATGAAACAAGTGTGTCAAATATCAGTCACAATTTTTACGTATCTTCAGGCATAACAGAAACTTATCCAAATATAGTGGATGCACTATTTTATGACGGCTGTCAGATAGTAATATATTCGAAAGCCCTCCAAGAAATTATTTTGTATTGTATAATGATAAAACTCACTATAGAAGTAAGTGAAACTGTTATAAAGTCAATAGAGATATACTGAGAATTGATTCCTTGTTTGTGCACTTTTGCGGGGTCTATTTTTCGTGTCACTGAAAAGTCATGGGTGCATCCTTTCTGGACTATAAAACATAATTGTTCATTAAATACATGTACTCATGTTTATTTCTGTATATTGATATCAGAATAATAAGACTATGGTGGTAAAGTAATTAGAAGCTACTGATTGTTAAGGACTTTTTATGTTTGAAGGTTCATCAACTTTGATTGCAATTTACTCGAAAACTTGTGAAAATAAATGCTCAAAATTCAAGATACGTGTTTCTTCATAGTTTTATCAGTTTTTATCCGATTTTTGTGATCTATGGCTCATATGAAAGCTGAAAATGTCCTCTATCCAGAAATAATGATAATGCAATATGACAATTTGGCGCATTTGACTCATTTTGTGGTGATGGGTCACATTTGTGCAACACTGCGCAAATTTACACTTTACATTGAAAAAATACTTTGCTCTAATTCTACATTTATATAAAGTTTTACATGCACACTATTTTTCCATTTTTTAGAAAAAAACCATTGTCTGACAGAATTTAATTTAATTTATGCAAATTTCTCATACTAAAAATACCGTATTTAGCGCTATATAATATACACTTATTTAGAATATCTAGATAGAAAAAGTAAAGGCTTCTATAAATATCTGCTTTCTTCATACCATATGGTGACCTGCGCCGAATTCCAGGAAAAAATATACATACATAAATTATTCCATATCTTCAATAAATGCGTTTTATAAAATCAAACATTGAAAAACAGGCTATGAATAGAAACAACAAAAATGTTTGCATTTGATAGATTGGACAACATTTGTTTCTAAATAAATAGTTTGGTGTGAACATTACGCAAATTTCAATTAATCTACTATACTTCAATTAACAACACAAAAAGGATTATTATAATTTCAGATAAAAGTTGAAAACAGTAAAAAAACTATTTGAAGCAGTATTAGAATTGTCAATTTAGCTAAGATCAATTTAAAAAAGGTTTGCAAATTAAAAATGGTTTATGGTATAATTGGAAACGAATATCAGAATAAAAAAATATTAATGAAATCTGGTAGTGATAAGCTCTATATAGTTGCCAATATAAAACAATTACAAGTAAGGTTAATGAAATGTGTGAACGAAGTTTCTCTGAAACAAATTTGTCGTGCTATATTAAACTCAACAGGTGAGATAGCGCACATTTTAATGATAACACGCCAGATTTTGAAATGCTCGATTTGAAACAAGAAAATATATGGTACATGGCAGTTGAAATTGAAATCTGCAATTATCAAACAAAAACACAGAGTGAACAGGAAAAATACGTGCATTGATTCAATTTGGTTATACCAGGCTTGATCATCCACTACAGGTTTAAAGCCATTTTACTATTATTATTGTTTATCACAACAAATATGGGAAATATGCAGGGTGGCAATATTAGAACAATCAACCTTGAAGAACAAATCTAATAGAAAATGGAAAATGAATTAAAGATAAATACATCATTGTTATTAACAAGGCAAGGAATGAACCTAATCATGAATTCCTGAATTTTAGTGGATGTGCCAATCAGTAACAACTCAAAAAAATCATATTTTGTTGAAGATTGATGTGACGATTAAAAAAATCACATTTAAAAAAATTTATGTTTTAAGTGATAGAGTTAGTTTTCAAAGCTAAACAAATGGAAATGGATCTATCTATGTAAAGGAATTAGTGATGGTCCATTGCATTAATTATCGAAAATATTTGCAACTCAAACACCTGTTGCAAAATACAAAATGATTTTGAAATTGCAATTTTGATATTGTATTTTAAACACCAAATGTTAGGTTGAACCATGAGTTCAGTGGAACTAGAAATGCTTAAATTTAATTTGGAAAAGAAAATTAGTACAATATGAAAAAGAATTGTCAAAGAAACTACTCCATTTTTGCAAAAATGAAATTTCAGGTTAAAATTTAAACTGATAGAATATGTAAAATACAAACATGTAAATTCTCGATAGCCGGAAAATAAATTTTTGGTTATTATCTTATTGGTAAAATCCTTGAATAAATTGGATTGGCTTCACACCTAATTAGTCTAAAATTCCTCTGGTAAGATAGGTGGATATTCCTGCAAAGCCACTGTAGTTAAGAACAATTGTCTTTGTTAAGATTCCTTGTTTCATTTGCATTGTTCCTTCAAAAATAAGCCGACCGCATTTTGCTAAATCGGTCAGGAATTCACTATGACCAAAGCCGAAGAAACATTACACTACAAAGAAAATATATGTTCGGCTCTTTGCTTATCGTCTTGGAGACTAAGATAATCGACTAGCTCATCATATCTGTTGTGCGATCTGCATTAGTGTTTTATCTAAATGGCATCGCGGACAATACCTAAATTACTTTTCACTGTGCCCATGATATGGACGGACTTCGTCTATGTAAAGGTGATGTGATCTCGAAAATTGAACGTTGTTCAATGCTATTTTATGGCTATCCATTAGAATGGAATGAGACAGCATATTGAGATCCATCATAGGTTACGAACCAAAAAAGCTAAGTGATTAAAAGTGCTTAAGAGTACTTTCTACTGTTTCGAAATCATTAAGTCTTTAAAATTTGCTATTTTAGCGAATTGAAAGATGTAAAAACTCTGAGGATCAGATGAAAACTGAGAGGTATGGAAAATTTGACCATTCTTCAAAATAACGGTACGCATTTAAAACTCTAAAACAGTGGATTCAGTGCATTGGGACATTGTTATTGTAATATAGGGTCAACTAAGAAATATTCAAATTCATACAATCTGTCACACAATAATTATAAAATGTTTTAAAATTAAAATTGCATACCTCCATGAAGTAATTCTCAATTCTACGATTCATCCCGACCAGTGTAAGGTAATTGCATTTGAATCGCACCAATTTATAACAGCACATTATTGGGCCTTCATCATAAGTTTCCCACCACTTTTTGGAGTGTTTTGGAAGAATGGGACCACGATTTGCAGCTTCACATCGATAGTTGGTGGGTTGTAATTCAGTTTCAGCCTAAAATTTAAAAAACTAGATATGTACTTCAAATTATTCACATTTTGCTTGCAAAATACTGTAAACTAACAATTGAATACACTCCGCATATACATTTCTCTTGAGTTGTATGTCGCAACCAGCGATATGCTATTAGTTTACTTCTGCATTTTGCCGTAACACATTGTATGTATATATCGATGCTCTGTACTATGAGAAGTTTTAGGTACAGAACGTAGAGCACTTAAAATGTTTATGCAGGGGAATTCTCATCAAATTTTTTTGTTACACAGGAGGTTGGCTATGGTATATCCTATGTGGTTATATAGTTTGTGTTGCAATATACAAACGGTTATGTTATTTCATTTCGAAAAAATGTTTAGGAAATTATTTAAAAAGTTTCTTGCTAAATCATACACTTCCAGAAAATGATAATGCTGCATTATAAACATTAAAACTAAAATTGTTTATGGAAGATATACATAAACATATATCGATGCTCTACATAGCGTACACCACGTAGTTTATTCAAATGAAATTAAATACGGATAATGTCAGTTTCAGCTTCTCGGATGAATTTTTTATATGCCTCTAAGGGCGGTGAGAATTTTTTAAACATATATTTGCTAAGTCAAATACAATTACTAGCTGCGATGACAAATAGAAATTTTGATTAGGGCGAAGCAGGAAGGGAGGGCACGTGTAAAGACTAAAAATACATAGGAAATTTCAAGAAGTTGTTATAAAATGAAACACTTCTTATAGAAACCTTAATTGCATTCGCCTTTAAATGTTTATAAATCGTGTGATTCAATCAAGATTCAAGTACTAAAATCGCACAGCCCTAATAATTTAGGTCATTAGTGTATATACCAATTCGCTATTTCTAATGTTGTATGCTGGGATATTAAAGCAATTAATAAATATAACTTAAACCAAACAAGAATGAAACTTCATTTATTCAAAATTAGATAAACTAAAACATTTTAACAGAATTTGCATAATTTCTTGTTTTAATGTGCTAAATAGAAGATATATGATTTTTTTAATTTTGGAACTTTTTAAAAATAAGAATGTCCTAAAAGTTATGTGAGACAAAATATTCAAGCCATATTAGTNNNNATATATATATATATATATATATATATATTATATATATATATATATAATAAATATAATACATATACTGCCTTAGAAATATTATTTAGTGCAATTTGTCAATTTCCCTTCTATTGTGCGCCAGCAATTGGAATGAAGAAAGTAGTTTTTTAGAAAGTCTAGATAATTAATAAAATTTTTGAATAAATCTGAGTAGAAAAAAAACTTTCTGTATATTACCTTCATAATTGATACTTTATGTTTAGCGCCAGATATACAGTCATGTTTAAAAAGTTGTATTTGAACAACCTGATGTGGAGCAGTTTTATCTAAAAATTACTGAGCGAAAAATTGAAAAATCAGTTAAATTTCATATCCCCTCAAAAGTGATGAAGTTTTCTCTCAAAATTGCAGTAATTAAGGGAAGCCTCTGTTTTCAAATATTAAGAATTTTCAATTTTGCGTTATTTCCAACAATTTGAGACTAAATCGTCAAAAAATAATTGCTAAAATGTCTTAGAAATTTTCAGGGATTAATTGCATAATTTAGCTTGTCAAGCTATTTTTTGTAAAGGTTAATTGAATTTAAATGCATATAAGCAAAACGTTACTTACTACCACCTTTTTATTAATATTTGACTATGTAATGTAATTTGAATTTATATTTTCTACTCCATATCTGCAAACATGTAAATTTAAAATCTTTTAAGCGTATGTGGGTTGTTTAAATGCATTAATTTTGTTCCAGCAGAATGGGATAACCTCTCAAACAGAATTTCTTAGCTAAGAGTTCTGAGCTGATCGTGTCATCAGCAACAGGTTTCCCATGTCTGTCCAGAAGATTCACCTGATCTTGCCATGTGGCAAATTCAAAGTCAATGCAGGTAAGCAGAACTCATTTCTCACTCAATGGACGCTATTCTTGAAAGATGCTAGTCTTGCATTGACTATGAAGGGACAAACTCTTAATGAGCATTGATTTATAAAGCACACATATATTGACTATTTATGGGACACCATATATATATATATATATATATATGGTGTCCCATAAATAGTCAATATATGTGTGCTTTATAAATCAATGCTCATTAAGAGTTTGTCCCTTCATAGTCAATGCAAGACTAGCATCTTTCAAGAATAGCGTCCATTGAGTGAGAAATGAGTTCTGCTTACCTGCATTGACTTTGAATTTGCCACATGGCAAGATCAGGTGAATCTTCTGGACAGACATGGGAAACCTGTTGCTGATGACACGATCAGCTCAGAACTCTTAGCTAAGAAATTCTGTTTGAGAGGTTATCCCATTCTGCTGGAACAAAATTAATGCATTTAAACAACCCACATACGCTTAAAAGATTTTAATGTGCATCAGTATATGGCAAATGAATACGGTATTAAAATTAACAACTATTTATGGGATACCCGACATATTTACATTTACACTGCAGTGAAAAATCTTTAATCTAAAGTACAATAAAATATGATAAAACCTAAGTAAAATTGAGGCCAATCAGCGAGCGCATCAAACAATGTTCAAAGATTAAATAAAAGCTAAGCGTTTTCTTTCAAATAATAAAAAATTATAAATAAAGATAACGTACAAAACAACGACAACAGAAAACAAAACTATATTTAGTGTATGAAATGTTGCAACATCTTTATACATTTTTACCCATTTCCCTTCGTAAATAAAGATGAAGCGAAATTGTGAAGTACATACCTTTGGGTTCTTAAAATTGTAATAATTAAAGAAAGTAATTATAAAATATAACAGTAGAGGAGAGTCAGCCTAAAACATACTTACCGCAACGCATTCGTCTTTCTGATATAAAAAGAAAATTTAAAATCATATGAGTAACAGAAATAGAAACCAATTTAAACGATCATATTGATTTAACTAAATCCCTACAAGACAATACTAACCGTGTCTTTTTTCTTCTGAAATAATACACCATTAATTCATTCAAAGCACAAATACTATAAAGTGCATAGATTATAATAGCTCAGAAAAACGAGAGTAAACGATTATGTATTCAAATTAGAACCTTTCCATTGATAAAGTGATTTCAAGAGAATACAAACCGTTTCTTTTTTCTTCTGAAATAACACATTACAATTCATACAGAACACATACACACATTTCAAGTTTTATAAATTGTTAAAAAATCCAATACTAAAATCAAGTTTCCAATCTAGCACTTATAACACAGACTGGCAGGTTTTAATAATTCTTCAACCAACATAAATTTTTGAATTAAGAATTTGTTTATATGCATTTCGATAGCACAAATTCTAAAATTCGATCAAAAGTAAATCTTCGTATGAAATTAATCAAACTTTTATTAGGAAGAATTAACTTACCATTTGAATACGCTCTGTAATGTCAATATAATAAACCTCGACGTTTTTGTACTCTTGCTTTTTTCCATCAATTGCCAAAAACTCACTATCCGAAAGTTTCGGAGGCTAAAACAAAATTCATCAATTTTGTAGATTGAAGAGTGTAATGTATAAAATAATTAAAGCAAGCAAAGGAATTCTATTAGCGAAATGTTTCTGATCTAGCCGAAGTAATAATACTCTTATATTCACTCAGAATATCTATCACAAATTTTACAGTAGTCATACAAACAGAAATTAGTTACTGCAAAGATATCCAAATGAAAAACAGGCAAAAGGAACTGATGATTACGGTGTATCATCGTCAGCGATTTTTAAAAACATTTCAGGTTTTGAAAGGTCAACTATGCTGACTCCGAAAATGACAATAAAAATTTTCAGGAAGTAGCGGAACAAAAATTTAAAATTTCCGTATCTTTGCTGTTTCTGTCAATAACATAACGGCATTAACGTAAATATGTATTGCCCAAAAACACAAAAATGTACTTCTTTACATTCGTGCTAAAATTTTTTTACACTTGTGGTACCAATATAAACAATTCATTAATCAGGTTCGTATGACAAATTTGGGGATTAGTATCCGATAAGACTTGAAATTTTCAGTTTGTGTAGGAATAAGTTATGTTAAATTTCAGTTAGTACAAAAGCGGAGGATTTATTAGCTGTAGAGAAATCATAAGATACCTGACAAACGTCAAAAATATCGGAAATTTTTAATATTTGAGGCCTGAATTTTTTGTTGTTTTTTGGAATCAGCATAGTTGACTTAACAAAACCTGAAATGTGTGTCTTGATTCTGCTAAATTTATATAAATTTAAAACAAAATTGAACTTAATATATAGTTACCCATCTAATTAATAAAGTGAAAATCATAAAAAATCGTATCGAACTTCTATGACCTTATGCACAATAAAAAGAAATATAAAAAATCTACAACTACAAGCATTGCTGTATTACATTGAAATGTTAAAATAAAAGGATTTATTTTAAAAAAATGTGATGCAAATTACAATTTGTATATACATTTTAGAAGAAGGTATTTTAATCGAAGAACTTGCGATATTTTGCAAAAAGCTAATATCAATGGGCACAAGAAATTTGGCCGCCAGATTAATATAGTGACTGTAGTCAGATCTACTTGTCGAGTTCATGCTCCCACGAGACATGTAACGCAAATAATTACAAAAGATTATGAACCGATTATTAGGCCGGTTTAAATCCATGTTGACAATATTAATTGGTAAGTACAATTATATTAATGAATTGAATCGGTGGTAATACTTGAAACTGCGAGTCAATTTAAATAACCGAAATAACAGACAACACCGAGGTCTTCAATTGATATTTACAACATCACATAAAACCTTTGGCAGATGACACTAGAAAAACGGCCTTTAGCTATCACAAGCCATTAATCAATGTCTACACTTGAAATAGTTTAAGTACAATGCAAATAAAGCCTATGATTACAACATTGTTTAAAATTCAGGCAGCTACCCATAAAATTGTGTTGGAGTTACTCAACCAATCAACAGATTAATGAGTGGGTGAATGCACGATCCAGGTCCGGACCTTAACCCCTAGAAGGTTACTACTAAGGACGGATAAAACATGCGAGTCCTACGCTGGCCGTAGCCTATCTCATAGGCCAGAAGAAAAGTACTTATCACTGACATATCTGCCTTATGAGACGGACTCATGAAACTGGGCACCTGAAGCAATTTACTAGCAGTGTAATCACTTCATCGCCGTCTGTTTAGAACAAAACTAACAGACTGACATGCACAAAGTACACATGGCAGCACCTTCTCAGACCCGGTGTCAACTGTAGGCTCGGGACTCAACACAGCGATGATTGATTGGTTAGCTCAGCGCTATCCTTTTGGATTAGCTTTCGCCTTTCATAATGGTGTAAATTTTTATACACTTGCTTTTGAATGGATCAAAATAGCCAGTAACTCATTATAGACAAGATCTCTCAGAAAAGCAAAAACAGGAATAAAAAAAAATTTAATGAAACAATTTTTAGAATTATATCTTTTAGTGATCTATATAATCCTGTTTGAATAGCTTATCATGAATAATCAATAGTTTCTGTCAATGTATGAAAATTACTTCAAAATTCAGTTTCAAAACGAATCTGAATAGTTTGAACTACTCAAACTGTATTTTTCCAAAATAGATTATAATTGTAATAATTTATTTTACAAGAAACATGAAATAAAATTTAAGATTGAATATTTCATGGTAGACAATAAAATATAAATAAACTTTGATAGCAGTATATTTTTAGCTACTGCCAATTGTATTAAAAATGTAAAACTTACAGCCGGATTATCTCCCCGATCTTCACAATGCATCGTTTCTACAATTAATTCAAAATGCTTCAGAGTTGGATGTGTTATAACTAAGAACGGTGAAAAAAATAATTTTAAAAATACTAACTTGTTTTGCAATATGGAAAACTATTCCATGCTTCTTCAATAAACATAAAACAATCAGGTCCAAAAGCAGTTTCTGCAATTTTACGAAAAACACTATTTATTTTGCTAAAGAAAATGTAAGATACGAATGATAATATTTTACAAACTCTCGAAGAAAATAATGCTTGAGTGTATGACATCCTTTTTTACCGTTGGAATCTTCATATTCCTCATTTATCAAAACCTCAACCCCACTACCACCTCCAGTTTCTTGCTTACTGGATTCTGCAACAGCATATAATTGGCCAATCTGATATTCTTCTAAAGTTAATGGAAGTGGAACTTTGCTAAAACAGGATAAGCTCAATTCAATTAATAAAGAAACTTACTAAATTTTCAATTGCATTGCAAATAAAGTTGCTCTGCAATTATCGAAGTTCTAAGTTGGCTAAATGATGTATGAAATTTAGAACAAGTAAACTGAATTCTAAAAATTACACCAAACGTTTATACAGAATTAAACTAAAACTTAAACAAGAATATAATGATTTTAAGTAATAATTCTAAATTCCGTAGAGTATTCTTTACATGAAAAATGAATTTCAATTTTCGATATATTAATTTTGCTTAATATACCAAGAACAATATCATTCAAAATCATTTGGTCAAAACTGCTAGGATTGTGTATTTCCATTTAACCAATGGTGCAAATCAGCTATTTGAAGCACCCACCTTCTGTAATAGTATGGATATCTTTCAGTCCTCATGCTTGTGGCACACTACGAATTTTTTGATGTCAATATCTGAAGACTCATCAGGAAAAATTGGAACACTTCAATCAGCTAGGATACTTCACTACTTTCCAACAAAATTCTTGCAATGCTTCCAAGTTTGCTGAGAATAACATCCAACATCTGTAAAAATGTGTCACTCACATAATGATAAAGAAAGAATTTATAGAGATGAATCTATACACAAAGCAACAAACAATGTGGATTCACATCAACAACATACTCAGGGGGTTGGAAAAAATGGAAACTGAAATAATAATGCTGTTCTTAGCATTAAGCAATTTACTCTGGATTAATCCACTTCAAGAAAATCTGAAAGTATATAATGTAAAAATAAGAATTGTAATAGTAACTATGATATGAGCAAAAAATCAAAATCCTAATTAAATAACTGAGCATCATGAATTGGAAAACACTAGTTTCTTTCATAAAAGACTAATCATATCTAGAAACTTATTAGAATATTTTGAATTCTTTTATTCTCAACATACTATTCTGTTCAGCAGAATACATACTGTAGAGTCACTTGGGGATTTTTCATGATTATTATTTTTTGCTTTTCTATTTGTAATGATGTTAATATGATGTAAACTTATATTTCAGTTTTAGTTTGAAATAACAGTTTAATGTCCTTTTGCTTAGGTGCTACATAGTGTTATTGCTCAAATTAAATTATGAGGGAAACATGATTATCACATGATTTTACATTGTAAACAAAAACAGGTAACAATTACAATGTAAAATTGAGAAAAAATGTAGAAAATGGTCAATAGACTTTATCTATCTTCTACTTCAGTTTACTTTTTATTTAGTAAATTCTTTTGTGATATGATAATAATTGTGTAAGTTCCAGCAACAATTTGGGAGCACTTTCTTCAAGTACTGATGCAACATGTAGTCATTCAGACAGTAAGCAAGCCCAAATTGTGGACCACACTTGGTTATGTATACAGCTATGTCTAGAAATAATATACCTTTCATTCCAATTCAACAAGTGCATGCACAAACAATTGATTACACTGTGATGATATTATGCCATTGGTTAACACAAATGCATGGCAACTACATGCTAGTATTTAGTGAGCTGAGAGATAATAATGCAAATGAGATGTTTATTTTTAGTGATGAGGTAGATAATAAAATGTGAGACAATTAGGGTAGCACTGATCACTCAAGTTAAACACTTCTCTGTTTGGACAGCACATTGGCTGAAAGCCATACAAATTGGGCATCCTGGAGTTTAACTAAAAAAGTATTAGTTATTTGGATGAATTACCAATGTTTTTCTCTATGTTAATTTAATGGAATCAGGGCTGTTATGATAAGGTCACTTCTGCAACCTTCTGCTGTGACAATGAGTTCTGTAGTGTAATTTGAGTTCCCAGCCTGTGATTCTACAATACATCCAATACAGACACTGTGTTCTTGAAAAATAAAGCTAATAAAAATGAGTATCATAATACATGAATCACAGGAGACACCTCAGTTTCATAGATACACTAATTCACTGTGATTTCCCTTCAAAAATCTAGACAGGTATAGCTGTTGGACAGGAAGATCATTTAAGTTTAAATTTTCCTGTGGAACTGCTGTTGGGCTTCAAGGTTTCTTGATTGTGGTTGGCTTATCTTAGGTTTTTATGTCTAGCATTTTTACTTGAGAGTATTTTTTTATGACTTCAAGTGTATCTGTACATTTTTATATCTTACTGAGACTTGTACTTTTTATGCATAATTTATTAAGCTGTGTTGCATAGCTTTATTATTTTAGATTTTGAAGTGTTAATCAAGGTAAGTTTGTATTATTTTTGTACATTCATTAAAATAGTGCAATTGTCTGCTCAAAAATTATGATTGTGGTCAGTAGCATTAAATTGATCACAATGTATGCCATTTGTACATTTTTTCCTTCCAAATTTATATTTATGTCTCAAACAGCAAGTGGTGGATTGAAGACTTCTTTGGAATTTTATGTTGAAATAGTTTGTCTATTTGATATAAATTGATTAACATCAATAAAGATTCTTTTTTGAATGAGTTGCATCTCCAACACTGTATGTGGGACTTTAGAATAGTGAAATGGCCTACAATGAGGAGCTACAAAAAGATTAGAATTACATCAAATTCTGTTATAAATATAATGCCTTTTATCCATCAGAAGAGGGCTTATTCAAATGAAATGTTGGGTTTGCTGTAT
Source organism: Hofstenia miamia (assembly GCA_900660155.1). NCBI lineage: Eukaryota > Metazoa > Xenacoelomorpha > Acoela > Hofsteniidae > Hofstenia > Hofstenia miamia. Next base: position 4,490,084 of record CABFPE010000001.1, read on the forward strand.
AGTTTTACTTTAACTAACAAGAAGTTCAACAGTTACCAAATATTTGATTTTAGTTGTACAATGGTCAAACATCAAGTTGAATGTGTTTTTACCAAACAATTGTTAGTGAACAAAGCAAATGACAGGCATGTTTTATCAATCAATTGTAACTACCAATTATTGCCAGTTAATAATTTATTGTTTAACATAGAGTATCTCTTACTCTAAAAAATATATATGATTTTTAAGCTATAAATTTGGAATGTGGTGGACCCTGGCAAGTTGCTACAATTATTACAGTAAATATTGTATATTTCTACTCTAAGAAATGCATAATTAGAAAAAACTTGATTGAACCTGTAATTTTCTTCAAAAAAAATACTCAAACACAAAGTCAAAGTGTAAAAACTTAAACTTAGGCCAAGTATCTCAAACCCAACTTAAAAGCTCTGGCCAGTGTTTGATATGCATTCTTTACATAAAATATACTGCCTAATAGTGGAAAAGATATGTGACATACAAATTGCATGGAACATGTATGAAAACATTAATATCAAGAGAGCATACTTTTGTGCAATACATATATCAGAATTAAAGCCTAAGCCTGTAATGTGGTTGCTTGTGATTTATCTTACTGTATATAAAAACATCACATTATGATTGGATGGAAAATGAAAGGAAGTTATATCTAAGAAAACAAATTTTGTTAGTTATCACTTATCTTAGCCACAGTTTTATGTCAAGGTTATTAACTTCAATGTAAGTTAAGAACTGATTACAAAAACATCAATAGTATAAGTGTCTTGTGATACTGGAGTTTGCAATTCCAACTACAAATGATTCTGATATCATAATTGGAAATATGCCTAGGGTGCAACTTGTGAGACATAGCTGAAATAATTTAATGAGCAGCCATATTTGGACATGACTATAGTAGTGTCTCAATTACCCTTTGATATGGTAAGCATACTGTGGCTTCAGCATGAATTTAGTGGCAGTCTAATTCCTTACCTATGAAGGATTTGAGTTGAGCATGGATTTGCTGAAGCTAAAGTTGTTAATATTTAACTCTTCCTATGTTGTACCCATTCCTAGTAAAAATAAAGACTAAACAGGAGATCAAAAGTGGAAGAGTAGCCACACTCAGCTGACCTGAAATAGAAAACCCAGTGAAAGAATAGTAAAAGACTAGAGCACTAATTATAACAATAAGAAAGAGAAAACCTAATTGTTCTTAGGTGCAATGTATGAAAACTAAGCTCAATGAATTCCTTATCTCATACAATTTAGGTGTAAAAAAAGTTTACTTTCAAAAAATAATGAATATAAACACTTGTATTTACAAGAACAAATCTCATAAAAAAATAAACAACAACATACTGTTGCTAGTATTAGTAAATAAAAACAGGTTCTGCATGGTTACACTTCAATAGAAAAAAAGATTAACAAAAAATACTATGTAATCATGGCAGAAATATTTGAACTAAAATCAAATTAATTTATTTAAGGAAATAAAACATTGTGAATTAATAAATCTGTAATACCAATATTGAAATTGAGTTAATGACTGCAGCTATGCCACATGCCTACTGGGATATTTTAGTCCATGATTTCCACAGTATCTGGTTTCAGTGAGGCTTGTACTTGTTGTGCTAATGTAATAGCTTTTGGATCATTCCATAATAGCAGATCAGCATGTTTCATGTAGTGTGTAGCATAACAGAAAGCCTCTAGTTGAGTGCTAACTTTCTTAGCAAAGCTATAGAATTTCAATTTTTGTAAGCATTGCAATATTGGGATTGATTTGCATAAATTTTTGAGTTTTCTTGTAAAAATATTGTAGTAATTGAGGTATAGTCTTTTAATGCTATTAGCAGCATCTATGTCAGATGCATGTTTCTTCTTCTTCTTCTGTAGAAGAAGGTGAAAAAACTTAATAGATTTGAATGATATTTCATTTCATTGAAAAAGATTGATATGTTGTTGTTGACAATCTCTTTGGGGATTAGTTCTGTATCTGAAATTTTTGCTCTCATCAAAGTGATGATTTTGATTCATTTTGAAATATTGTAATATTGTAATGCAATACATTAAGTCTCCTATTCTTGAGAAAGGAATGAGTGTTTTGTTGTGAAGTTTTTTAACACTGGTTTTGATGTAATATAATTGTTCAGCAATTGGTTTTCCATTTCAATAGATGTGATCTAATGGTACATGGTCATTTGTGTATAAATGTGATACATCATCTTCTTTTAAGAGTTTTAATTTGCTCTACTTGTATCAATTAAAATTAAGAGTATTTATGAGCTCTCCTAGGTTGTTTATGTTTACATATTACTCATTGTCTCTGAGAGGGATATTTAGGCTACATTTTTCTTGTGCTTAGAGCACCATGCATGTTGAATGATTGCTGTATGTACAAGTGGTGATGGTATGCAATAGTTGTTTTCTGTTCCAATGAATTCCTCAAGGGATAGCATCAGTGTGAGTTACAGCCAGGTTTCCCTATAGAAACAGGATAGTTCACCTGTCCACAACCTATCTGCTTTCATAGGGAGCCCAAGTGTAATTGTGGATGGATTCATTCAACATTTGATTCAGAGATGTGAATTGTTGAGGTGGTGCAATCTACATTGAGAACTACTTGTGAATGATATTAGATTTAGACCAGGATTCATTGAACAGAATTTTCAAAAGTGCAAGTGAATGTGTATCTTTTGAGAACATATATTGTTGTGATGCTATAGTAGTGTCTGTAGGCACTGCTGTGATAACTCATGTAAGGTAATTGTAGACTTTGGTTTTTATCCATTCAAGGTTCTTAGGGCTTATATCAATCTGCATTTGATGCTAAGATTATTTGAGTGGAATTTGAGCTAGCTTCATTATTTTGCAGCAGTTATGGAGACTGCTGCTTATGTTCCAATTTTTTTATCAGTATGTGTTGATTTCCATCCTTTTTGTATTTAACAGAGGGAGAAATTTCATTGTATGAGTATTCCAAATACCAACAGTTGTGATAATTAAAAAGAATGTCATTTTTAATAATGAGTAGCCATTTTCACAACTTGTTGTAGTATGCTTCCATGGAATGTGAAATCCTTTTTTGTAGGTGTAAAGATGAAAGCAGAGTATTATCATCCAGCAGTGTTGAGAATTTGGCATCACATGTGGTGACCCACATAAATTTATTGCAAGTGTCTGTGACAATGTGTACATCTCACAGAGCAATAGCTAGCTTGTTAATAATAAGAGTGATTGGTAGGGTTCCAAGTGGTTTTTTTGATGATCTTGGAGTAGTATTTTTCAAATATGTTAATGGATTTAGTATTTTTCCAGGTGGAGACATCATTAACATAGTACCATATAGAAGATAATTCTTGAGCCTGCAAGAGATAGTGTAGAGTCACTCAGGGAAATTTTGTGATTATTATTTCTTGATTTTATATTTGCATTGACGTCAGTATGATGTAAAGCCTTATTTTGGTTTTAGTTTATGAAAATAATTTACTGTCCCCTCAATTTGGTGCTACATATTATTATTGCTCAAATTGAATTCTGAGGGAAAAACATAACATGATTATCACATGATCTTTAGTTGTAAACAAAGACAGGTAATAATTTGAATTGTATAAATTGAGCAACAATGTAGAGAATGGTTAATAGATTTTACCCAGCTCTAACTACCATTTACCATTTATTTTATTAACTTTCTTTTTCAATATGCAAATAACTGTGTAAGTTACAGTGACAATTTGGGAGTACTTTCCTCAAGTACTGGTGTGACAATTTGGGACCTTTTAGGCTATGTATACAGCTACATATAGGGAAATAATAAAACTTTCAATCTCTTTCAACAAGTACTGATAACTGATTACACTGTGATGATATTATACCATTGGTTAGCATGAATGCATGGCAACTACATGCTAGTATTTAGTGAGCTGAGAGATAACAATGCAAATGAGATGTTTATTTTTAGTGATGAGATAGATAATAAAATGTGAGACAATTAGGGTAGCACTATTCACTCAAGTTAAGCACTTCTCATTTTGGATATCCCTTTGGCTGGAAGCCATACAAATTGGTCATCTTGGATTTTACCTAAAAAGTATTAGTTACTTTGATGAATTACTGATGTTTGTTCTAATAAATTCCCTATGTTAATTTACTGGAATTAGGGCTGTTATGATAATGTCACTACTATGAGTTCTATAGTGTAATTAGAGTGCCAGCGTGTGATTCTATAATAGGAATAATGGTGAGTTCATAGGATTTGCTTTTACATAAATGTTCTTGTGTTCTATGTGACTAGGAAATGCTAATGAGGGATCTTTTGTAAGGTGGATTGATATGAGTCCTATTGCAGATTTGGTATTACAATCTTGAGCATGTGCTTATTGGATTGCTGCAGGTTAATCAGTAACTGTTCTTCAAAGTAATGATATGTTTCTGAGGTTGATCAGATAGAAATGGCAGGCCAGCTGTTATCAGTTGGGCAATCTGCTTTAATGTTTGTCCAGATATTGACATTATTGAGAGTGTTTACTAACTGGCAGAAGGCAAGAGACATGTGAATGTCAGCAATTGATAATTGTGCTCTTTTTTCAGCAATCAATTCATATGATTGTGCTTCAAGCAGAATATCAATTGCTAAATAGTTGTCTACCATTATTTGAGGCTGTAGGGGTATATGGTGTAGAAATGAATCAGTATGAATGATAGCAACAGTTAAATCACAAAAGTTTTGTAAATGATAGTAATTGTACAATCAAAATCCAGTAGTATAATAACTAAATGTATTTTGTTAGCTTTCATGAGGCAGTATGCTAAAGACATCTTATCCAGTAATTTTGTATCACAAAGTTCTTAAAAAGATTAGCTTTGTAAGTAACAAGATTATGTAAGTTTGTTAGTTGTAATTCAGCATCAAAACAAGTATGCAATGTACTGAGGAAATAAGCTTGATTCATGTCTTTATGCATTGATTGTGGGTAGAAGACTATCATCTGGATAGCCAGATGCTTCTTAGCNATTCGGGAGTGCTTTCACTAGCACAGGGCGACAAGTTGCTTCTGGGGGTCTTGAAATATGGGCCAATGTGCAAATTAGTTTCAGATAGAGGTCTGCAATTTGAAAGTAACCTTTTACATGCTTTGATGAATGAATTGGAAGTAATTCACGAATTAACAACAGCTTACCATCATCAAGCTAATGGGTTGGTAGAAAGGTTGAATTGAACCCTCATTAAATTGATTTGGGTTGCATTGTCCTGAGNATTGAGAGTGTTTACTAACTGGCAGAAGGCAAGAGACATGTGAATGTCAGCAATTGATAATTGTGCTCTTTTTTCAGCAATCAATTCATATGATTGTGCTTCAAGCAGAATATCAATTGCTAAATAGTTGTCTACCATTATTTGAGGCTGTAGGGGTATATGGTGTAGAAATGAATCAGTATGAATGATAGCAACAGTTAAATCACAAAAGTTTTGTAAATGATAGTAATTGTACAATCAAAATCCAGTAGTATAATAACTAAATGTATTTTGTTAGCTTTCATGAGGCAGTATGCTAAAGACATCTTATCCAGTAATTTTGTATCACAAAGTTCTTAAAAAGATTAGCTTTGTAAGTAACAAGATTATGTAAGTTTGTTAGTTGTAATTCAGCATCAAAACAAGTATGCAATGTACTGAGGAAATAAGCTTGATTCATGTCTTTATGCATTGATTGTGGGTAGAAGACTATCATCTGGATAGCCAGATGCTTCTTAGCATTTATTATTGTAGAGTCACTCAGGGCCCTATTTTTTGATTTCATTATTTCACACTCTGAAAATAGTATTACATCTTTTTGATGCCTTTATTTGATGATTAGATGCTATCAATTTGTATCAATTTCTTGAATTCAATTTGTTCACATTTTTGAGTGCAGTTATTTGATAGAATTATTATTTGTCCCCTCAGTTTAAATTATGTGTGATTGCTCATTTTAACTTTGCAACAGAAATTGTGTTTAAAACTGTAAACAGTATCCAGGTAATGATTTACAGGATTTTTGTAATAAATATCTGAGAACACTGTAGCAAAGTGCACAATAGATTTGTCTTCCTCCAACTGTGTTTGATCTTTTTTGCTTTTATTATCTAGTAACCCNGCAACACTTCAGGAGGAAACTGCACTGGGTCTGGGGCACCAAATAGCTTCTTAATTGTGACAGCCTGAATCATGGTCTCTTTAGGATACAATTAGGTGTAGGGAGTAACAACTTTTATTTGATTGATTCATACATGCACATCATAATATTCACACACTGCAAATTTACTATGCTGTTGGCAAACAAATGCACAGCAATTATGTGCCTTTTGCTATTATTTATTTACATGAGCTGAGATAATAGAACTCTGAGATAAATTGTTTATTGAGCTATAAATTACAACTTGAGACACAAAATTAGCACCTTGGCAAGTATGGATGGCTTTATTGATATGGCTTTAGTGTGTTGCTGTGTGAATTTGTCACTGTGGATTTCTCTAAGGAATTTCTGTGTTTATTAGGCAAATCAGTGAACCACCAATGTTTCTTTCTTTTGTTGGAATTCAGGTCATTCTCTGCTATAGTAAACTTTGCAACCTTTGATCTTAACTCTTGAGTTTCCCAGCACCACAAGAGTAGCCAGAGCTCCCCTGTGATTCTACATTATAAACAGCATAATTGAGCAACTCATTTTGTGGTGAGTAGTATCTACCTGTTTGTTGATGGCTGCTTTCATTTTTAGCAAAATGTTAGCTTTGATTATATAATGAGCTGAGCAAGTAGCAATAGGCAATAAACAACATTCTTTAGAGCATTGTACTGAGGCAGATCTTTGGCTAGATATAGAAGATAGGGGAGTGTGAATATGGTGGTGTATTGTAGATTGTGGTAAAACTAATAGTTGTAGCACCAACTCTTCTGGTATATTAGATTGTAAAATCTTTTTTGCAGATAAAGTAGTTTTAGTGAACATGTCTGACCCCTCTGTGAATTGGTTACCTGAGCTGTACCACAGGTAGGAACTCAGCAAGGTTGAGTGATCACTCAAACTGGCTCCACACACTGCACTACACCAATGTGAGGACGAGTGGTTCAATGCATCAAAGTGTGTGTATATTTTGTTTGATTGGGCCACTGTTCACATAGTAGGAATGTAGTTTCCACCAACACCTAACCTGTCCATCAGATGTGAGGGTAGACTCCTAGTATGGCGTGTGTGTCTAACTCAATATCTGTGGTTGGATAGTTGGTTTCACTGTTGCTGCTGCAGTTCATAGATAGGACTCTGTTCATTAGAATTTGCACTAAATAAATAATTAAATTAGTATCATAGTTATAAAGACAGCAAATGTTTTGTGTAAATACCCTATAGGGAGGCAATGTGCATAAAGGAGGAATCACAACTTTAGGATATATCACAGAACTGTCAAATTGTTCCTCATGGATGTTGTTTAGCTCAGGCATTTCAAGGTGTGTGTTGGTGTTATTTGTTATTATTTCAAATTCATTTTTATTGTAAATTTTAGCAAGTTCAATAGTTTTAATTGTTCTTTTCAATGATTGAAAGTTGCATGGGGTGTAATTGTCTTACATGTAATTGTTGTAGTCAAGGATCTTACTGATGGTATGAGGGCCTGACCAAAAAGTGGCTAACTTTTTCATTTGTTTACTGTCAGATGGTTGAACAAGTATGAATAACCATACCTTGTCTCCCATTTTATGTGGTTCACCATAGAGTTGTTTATTGTAATTGCATAGTTGACATTTACAGTACTTTTCATATTGTATATGAAAACAGTTTCTTGTAGCTCTGTTATCAGATTTTTTACATAATTGCTATTTGCTTTTGGTTTATATTTTTAGTATAGCATTGCTAGTGGCATAGAAGCTTCATGACTGAAGGTAGCTTTAAATGGTGTCATTCCTGTTGTATTATAGAAATACTCTATATGTGGTAGGAAGTACCTCTAAAATTTTAATCTGATGGTTGCAGTAGCAATTCATATAAGTTTGATTAAAGTTGTATTTAAGTGTTCTATTATGCCATTACTTTGTTGGTGATGTGGTGCTGTGTGTTCATGCAGGATTTCTAATTGGTGTAATAGTTCTTGTGTTAGTTAAGTTTGAATTGTGTACTGCAATCAGTTATTATAATTGAAGTTGGTAAGAAATCACAATATCCAGGTATTGAAAAGAGCAGTGGCTACAGTTCATGCTGTTTGATCTGCAAAAGAGACCATTCATGCATATTTGGTGAAGATGTTGATATAGCAAGGATGTATTGGTAGCCTTCCTCATCTAATTGTTTGATGTCAACATGTACAATATCAATTGGGCCAGATGATTCTATTTTTGCAGCTCATTATTCTGAGTGGGAAAATGAGACATGTTGACTAAAATTCATGTGGTGGATTTTTCAATGAATTCAAAGTGTAAGTTCTCTTCGCATAATGCCTAAGTGACTTTGTTCATGCAATGTTTTGGCTATAGCACATTTGTAGTATTCAGGAAACACAATCTGATTACAGGGCTTACCTATTACAAAGAGAAAACAATTGGTAGTTAGCTGCCAATTGTAGTTATTAAAGTATTTCAACAAGGTGTTGCATATTGTTATTGTGGGCTCTTTAATTTTATTTATTATTTGTTTTAATTGTGTGTCATTTTGTTGATGCCTGATGATTTCTTTTTTTTCATTTAGATGATATTGTGACATCAGTACAAAATCAGTGAGCAATCCTATAATATCCTATCTATTAAGGGTTTTGATTTGAAGCTAGATATACCAAAGCTACAGTTTAATAATAACCATTTCTAGTAAAAGCTCAAGTAAAAGTAAGCAGGAGAGTGTGATGGGGAACAGTGGCCACACTCAGCAGACCTGAAAAAGCTAACCTTGTGAAAGAGTCATTTAAGACTAGAATCCTAATTAGATAAAGAATAGAGAATAGCTAACTCTTGGTTGCATTAAGTGGAACCAATGTGCAAAGTTAAAATAACCTAAACTCAATGTGGTCCTTCTCTCATTCAATTTAGGTGACAGCAATAATAATTAATTTAAACAACAAAGGAAATGCAGTTCCACAAAAACTCCTATCTGTATAGCTAGCCTTGTTAAAGGGACACACTAGTCAAGCTATGCCCTATCTAGGCACCCTTTAACTACATGTATAAATTTAGAAAGTCAACATTTTAACTAATACAAAAATAAAGCAAAATGAATTTACTGAAAGTAAATTGAATTTAAAAAACAAATCAATAAATCACACCTATATCTACTACCAAAAACTGGTAGTGTAAATAGAAATACATACTGTAAAAATATGGACAAATATTAATAACTGGTACAATCTAGTCTTCTGCTATCAATTTTACTGTGTCAATATAGCAGAAATTTAAATAACTAAAGATATAGCACCATTTCATTTAGTCAAATAATCAATTGTAGAATTTCATAAGTCTAAATTGTAAATTTAGAATTCTAAGTAAAGGGTAGGACAGAGTTTTAATGTCTTTATGCCACAATATCTATTATTGGATGTCCTTGATGTTTGGTATTCTCTTCTAGAAGGGTGTTAGAAATCTGTTTGGAAATAAATGGAAACATGTTTTTTTCATGTTCATGTTTGGTATTATCACATTGANGGGGTGTAATTGTCTTACATGTAATTGTTGTAGTCAAGGATCTTACTGATGGTATGAGGGCCTGACCAAAAAGTGTCTAACTTTTTCATTTGTTTACTGTCAGATGGTTGAACAAGTATGAATAACCATACCTTGTCTCCCATTTTATGTGGTTCACCATAGAGTTGTTTATTGTAATTGCATAGTTGACATTTACAGTACTTTTCATATTGTATATGAAAACAGTTTCTTGTAGCTCTGTTATCAGATTTTTTACATAATTGCTATTTGCTTTTGGTTTATATTTTTAGTATAGCATTGCTAGTGGCATAGAAGCTTCATGACTGAAGGTAGCTTTAAATGGTGTCATTCCTGTTGTATTATAGAAATACTCTATATGTGGTAGGAAGTACCTCTAAAATTTTAATCTGATGGTTGCAGTAGCAATTCATATAAGTTTGATTAAAGTTGTATTTAAGTGTTCTACTATGCCATTACTTTGTTGGTGATGTGGTGCTGTGTGTTCATGCAGGATTTCTAATTGGTGTAATAGTTCTTGTGTTAGTTAAGTTTGAATTGTGTACTGCAATCAGTTATTATAATTGAAGTTGGTAAGAAATCACAATATCCAGGTATTGAAAAGAGCAGTGGCTACAGTTCATGCTGTTTGATCTGCAAAAGAGACCATTCATGCATATTTGGTGAAGATGTTGATATAGCAAGGATGTATTGGTAGCCTTCCTCATCTAATTGTTTGATGTCAACATGTACAATATCAATTGGGCCAGATGATTCTATTTTTGCAGCTCATTATTCTGAGTGGGAAAATGAGACATGTTGACTAAAATTCATGTGGTGGATTTTTCAATGAATTCAAAGTGTAAGTTCTCTTCGCATAATGCCTAAGTGACTTTGTTCATGCAATGTTTTGGCTATAGCACATTTGTAGTATTTAGGAAACACAATCTGATTACAGGGCTTACCTATTACAAAGAGAAAACAATTGGTAGTTAGCTGCCAATTGTAGTTATTAAAGTATTTCAACAAGGTGTTGCATATTGTTATTGTGGGCTCTTTAATTTTATTTATTATTTGTTTTAATTGTGTGTCATTTTGTTGATGCCTGATGATTTCTTTTTTTTCATTTAGATGATATTGTGACATCAGTACAAAATCAGTGAGCAATCCTATAATATCCTATCTATTAAGGGTTTTGATTTGAAGCTAGATATACCAAAGCTACAGTTTAATAATAACCATTTCTAGTAAAAGCTCAAGTAAAAGTAAGCAGGAGAGTGTGATGGGGAACAGTGGCCACACTCAGCAGACCTGAAAAAGCTAACCTTGTGAAAGAGTCATTTAAGACTAGAATCCTAATTAGATAAAGAATAGAGAATAGCTAACTCTTGGTTGCATTAAGTGGAACCAATGTGCAAAGTTAAAATAACCTAAACTCAATGTGGTCCTTCTCTCATTCAATTTAGGTGACAGCAATAATAATTAATTTAAACAACAAAGGAAATGCAGTTCCACAAAAACTCCTATCTGTATAGCTAGCCTTGTTAAAGGGACACACTAGTCAAGCTATGCCCTATCTAGGCACCCTTTAACTACATGTATAAATTTAGAAAGTCAACATTTTAACTAATACAAAAATAAAGCAAAATGAATTTACTGAAAGTAAATTGAATTTAAAAAACAAATCAATAAATCACACCTATATCTACTACCAAAAACTGGTAGTGTAAATAGAAATACATACTGTAAAAATATGGACAAATATTAATAACTGGTACAATCTAGTCTTCTGCTATCAATTTTACTGTGTCAATATAGCAGAAATTTAAATAACTAAAGATATAGCACCATTTCATTTAGTCAAATAATCAATTGTAGAATTTCATAAGTCTAAATTGTAAATTTAGAATTCTAAGTAAAGGGTAGGACAGAGTTTTAATGTCTTTATGCCACAATATCTATTATTGGATGTCCTTGATGTTTGGTATTCTCTTCTAGAAGGGTGTTAGAAATCTGTTTGGAAATAAATGGAAACATGTTTTTTTCATGTTCATGTTTGGTATTATCACATTGATACAGATAATGGGCTGTCATAAGATCAAAATTGGTATGATGTTTGCCTTTCTTGTGAAATATAGTGAAGTTAAAGTTGGTCAAGTATTCTATCCAGCATGTTGGAGCCTGAGAATTTTTGAGTCAACTTATGCCAGAGTTACCAGTGTGTAAAGTAAAGTGTGTTTCTCCTAGGAGATAATAGCAGAATTTTTTCAACCATTCAATTAGAGAAAGCATCTCAAATTTTGTTGAACTGTAATTCAGGTTTTCTGGTTTTAGTTTATGGTTGAAAAACTAGATAGGTGTTTCCATACTGTTAATTATTTGGCTAATGGCAGCACTGATTGTTACAGAGCTAACATCACCATCTAGAATGAACAATTAGGAAAACTCAGATTTGTTTAAACTTGGTAATTTTTTGTGTTCTGACTTAAGGTTATTCAATTTTTGTTGATGTTGACATGTTCATTCAAAAGCTACTTTAGATTTTAATAAGCTGGACATATGGTTTGTCTTATCAGATATGTTTGGAATAAAGTCTTAGTAATAGTTGAAAAGCCTCAGATTCATGGAATGTCTTTTTTGTTATTAAGAGGTGCTATTTTCTTGATTGTGATGCAAGCATCTTCTTTTAAACTGATTTTATCTTTTTGTATTTGTTGGCTAAGGAATGTTACAGAAGGTGTTAGAATTTTGGTTTTTTCCATTAACTTTTAGGCCAGATGTTTTAAGTAACTGAAGTAATTTATCTAGTTTTGCAATGTGTTCAGCAGGTGGTTTTAATGGGATGAGTATATCATAGATTGTTGTTATTGTTCTGTAGTACTTTTGTAAAATAGTGCTGAAAAGTTGCTGGGGCATTTTATAGCTTGAAGACCATGTAAAGCCATTTGAACAGTCTGTAAGGAGTGATGAGAGCTGTTTTTTTCAATATCATTTTTGAACATCAGCACCTGCCAATATGCCTTACAAAGGTCTAGGGTGGTAAAACATGAATTTTAGCAGACAGTGCATGGCATTTTATCAATGTGCAGCAGAGAATAAGCACAATTTTTGTGATATTGTTTGATTCACAAATATCTATGCATAGACAGTATTTATCATCTTGTTTAATGAAAATGGTTAGTAATGCATATGGGCTTTTAGATGTTAGGATAATACCATTATTTAGTAGATCTGTAATAAATTCAAATATTTGTGTTTATATGTTCTGGCAATGGGTGGACTGGTTGGCATTTGGGTTTATTATGTATGGTTTCAATACAATTTTTTTCACCTATTGCCTTCCTATGCTGATGTTTCAAAGCTAAATATGGAGCATTTTAGTAGTAAGGGATAGGCTAGAGTATGTAACAATGGGACACCCATTACTTATTGCCATGTGGAAATGGAGTGATTCTATTGGATGCTATCTAGTGATGAAATATTTTTGACAAAGCTTTCAGGGCCTTTCTTTTATTTTGTTTCAAATTTAGGCACTCTCAAATTAATTTAGGGCTATTTAGTCTAGTGATTTTATTAATTTGTAATCTTTTCAAACTTAAGTTTCAAACTTTGTGATTCTCCCCTCAAGCTTTGGATTATGTGTAATTGCTCAGTTAATTTGCAAGTGAAATGAACTTTTGTAAAAAATGGTAAATATTTACCTTCTTTTGTAATAAATAGGGAACACAAATGTAAGCAAACGTCAAATAAATTTCATTCCCACTAGATAATGTTTGCTTTTTATTATTCTATATTTTACTAACCATTTTAGCTCTGGTATGCATTTTATAACAATGAAATTGTAAGATCTGACAATAATGTTGGAGGAACTCCACTGTGCATGGGCAATAACTTGCTCCATGACAGATGTGAGCCTATATTGTGGTGGCTTTAGGCTACATATAGACATAGGCAATAAAAGAACTACAACATCTGTTGATTGAACATGCACAAACTATCACACAATGTGAATATACTATGCTGTTGGCATACACAAATACATGGTAACTACACATTATTTATTATCTTATTACATGTGCTGAGAAGATAAACACTGAGATAAATTTTTGTATTGAGCTAAAAATTAAAACTTGAGACACACAATTATCACCTTGGATTGTAAGGATGGATTCTAAATGCTGGGCTTCTGCAAGATGCCATGTGAATTGGTTGCTACTTTAACCATCTTGGAATTACTTTTTTCTACAATAAAATTGGCGAATTACTGATCTTCATTTGTTTTGTTAGAGAGTGGGTTGCTCTCAGCAATGATAATCTTCTGCAACCTTTGTACTGCTTGAGCTGCTAGAAGCACCCCGTGATTTTACACAATGGGACACCCATTACTATTTGCCATGTGGAAATGGAGTTATTCTATTGGATGCTATCTAGTGATGAAATATTTTTGACAAAGCTAAATTGAGCAAATCATAATAAAAAGCCAATAGGGACTGAACACTCAGAAGGTAATCATATTAATGTCCATTATGAAATGTAGAAATAACAAAGCCATGATAGCCATACTAAGCAAAAGTATTGAATTACTCACCAAATTAAAAATCTTTGCTGCTCTAATTGTTGCAGTTGTCCATACTAAGACTAAACCAATATTAGTACTTAAATTAACATAATCAAAGAATGGATTGAACACCATTCAAATAGTGTCAAATCAAACTCATTCAAAACTTTCAGCCAATTAAGTACTACAGAAATAGAACAATAGTAGTAAGGGATGGGCTATAGCACATACCAATGGGACACACTTGACTATTTGCTATGTGGAAATGGAAAGATTCTATTGGATGCCATCAAGTGATGAAATATATTTGACAAAGCTAAATTGAGCATATTAATTTTTTTGGCAATGTGTTCAGACCAAAGTGAGAATTTTTTATTTCTAAGATTTAGGCAAACTGATATTTTTGAGGACAAATTTCAACTAAGATGTGCTTGTTGTAACAATGTTTAAACATGTAGCAATATGTTTCAAGGAAAATAATTCATAGATGTAAAAGCCAACACTTGGGGATAACATTTGTATAGACATATATTTTAGCATGTATTCAAATTAATCAAGGATATAGTATGCAAGAGGTAGAAAACAGCAATTTCTTTAGCAATTGTGTAAATATTGTACTAATGTAAAAGTGTACATTACACAATGACACTGAGTGATAAAGTTCTTAATCCATGTTTGTAGTAATAATGTTTAATCTTGCAACAAGGAATATAATTGATAGAAGCAAAACTTCTTTCCTAGTGATATCCAAATACAAAGTAGAGAAACATTTTGATAAACTTAAGCATTATAGTCACATGAAATAGATGTACATTTTCAAAAACAAGATAGAAATATCCATCAAAGCATATGAAATATACCATTTATAAATCAATAAAAAATTGAAATGTCTGATATACATGACAAAGGCAAGTTTGTTTTCACCAATATCCAATATAAAAAATGGAATAAATATTCACTGTGCTTAGGCATTACATGTGAAACAAAATGTGTTGTATATGAGCTGTTTTTGTGCAGACCAGGTTGTTGCACAGAGCTTCACCACATCTAGCAAATTTTCACAGAGGTGTTACCATTTATTTTCATAGTTGACACGGGAAAAATCATGATGCCCAAACTTGTTATCCAGATTTGTCAATACATTGTAAGCTGATATATCCATAATAGCACTCTATTAATTCACCCATCCAAAATTTCTCACACTTCCATGTTGTATAATCCATTATAAATTTGTAAAATGTCTGTAAATAGGTAAAAAAAAGCTAGTTAAAAGCATATTATTCAGACACAAAAAATCCAAGTGCACTGTAATTAGAAGACAAGTCACAAAGAATTTAAGAAACATGTCATTTAAGTAAGCTGATGTATCCATAATAGTAATGCACTAATTCACCCATTGAAAATTACTTGTGCACCCAAACCACTGTTTCATTTCTACATGACAAATTAAGAGATTTGATAAAAGTATTCATTTATTTATTGTAGCATAATCCAAAGCATAATGCTGCTAATAAAGAAAGAAGATCAGATGATTAGTTGAAACTAAGATCAAATTATGATTGTTAATTAGAAAAACAATTTAAGTTTAATTATCAGATTATCTTTTTAAATGCAACCAAGTAATAACATAGCAAATTAGTACTTGTCATTGAATTTGCTTCCATTATTTTTAGCCATTTTGGCAGACAAACAAATTTGAATTTCAAATGACAGGTACTTTTTGAATTTAACTATAAATAGAGTGAAAATCAATTTGGAAATTGTTGAAGTAAATTCTTTGAAAATCTTATCTTTGGATTTTATTATTGGTTTGCTTATTTATACAGAATGTCAAGCTAAATGGTAAATGCAGTAGTAGTGGATAATGAGAGTCAACTCACAGTTAGTGAACAAACAAACAGACAAAAGAAACCAGTCTATGAGAACTTGATGCTGCTGGAAAATAGTCACAATGTGACAATACCATGTAAGGCAACTCTGTCTAAATTTAACTGGAAAGTGAACAGATATAACCAAACATTTCTGGAATGGCTGCAAATGTTCAAGATTATGATGTCAGAGAGAA
>CABFPE010000001.1:4506385-4523606 GCA_900660155.1 Hofstenia miamia
GAAAATCTTATCTTTGGATTTTATTATTGGTTTGCTTATTTATACAGAATGTCAAGCTAAATGGTAAATGCAGTAGTAGTGGATAATGAGAGTCAACTCACAGTTAGTGAACAAACAAACAGACAAAAGAAACCAGTCTATGAGAACTTGATGCTGCTGGAAAATAGTCACAATGTGACAATACCATGTAAGGCAACTCTGTCTAAATTTAACTGGAAAGTGAACAGATATAACCAAACATTTCTGGAATGGCTGCAAATGTTCAAGATTATGATGTCAGAGAGAAAAGTGAACCAAAGGGCAGCAGCTGCAAGGTTCCCACTGTATCTAACAGGGGTGGCCTCTCAACACTACTTGCTCTTAGATAAGGACATAAAACGAGATTACAAACTATTAATCAGAGACTTTGTAGATTACTATGAAAATGAAAGCTTCAAAAATCAATATCAAATCATATTGAACTCCACAAAGATGTGAAAGACAGATGATATCTGAAATTATATCCAACAGATAGAATGACTGTTGACACTTAGCTCAAGGGAAAACAAGTATTCCAAGTACAATCTCTTTTCTCACATCTTCAAAGGCATGCCAGAGAACATCCACACACAATTTGAAATCAAGTGCAACTTAGATGATAAGTTGGAGAAGATGATTAGGAAAGCTGTAGACATACAGGCAACAATAGAGAATAATGCTTGCATTTACAAAAAGGCAATCTGGAATAAGGAAAAGCTGACAGAATGGAGAAATAACTATAAATCACAAACAGGGAACACTAAAGCATACAAAGAAAAGAAGGTGGCGAAATTCATCAACATAAAAAATAAAGATGGGAAATCAAAAAAAAATAAGAGAAAAAGACATAAAATGCTATGCCTGTGGACAGAAGAGGCACAGAAATGATGAATGTAGAAAACAAATTAATATGATCAGAGAGGAAGAGGCATATTATCATGATGCATAATCAAATCCAAATCAGAATTGGCAGAGGATCCCCAAATGGAGGAAGAATTGGAAAACTAGCCAGAGTGCCAACTCAACAAAACCAAGCACTGATAATGATCATGATGAATCTGGACAACATTAATATGATAATGATAATGATAAATGGGATTTTAACAAAAGCAACAATTGATACAGGAGCAGTGACATCAATAATAACTGACAAAACTGGGATTTAAATGAGAAGATTTACAATGTTCAAGCAAAAGACTAATTAACACTTCTGGAGAGCATATAGACACAAAAGGCAAGATCAAGTCAGTACAGATTAGAATAGCAAATACAACCTTCAAGCAAACACTAGTGGTGATAGACACCCATAACAACTTACCCCCTATGAGGTGATATTAAGGGATGACTTTCTGACAAAGAACGGATGTGTAATAAATTACACTGACAGAATGATCAAGGTGTGAGAAGAAGAAATCAAAATTGAAGAGTAAGAAGGAAAACCATCAATGATAGTCTTCAAACTGGAGGAAGATATAAAATTGCAACCATATCAGTGGAGCATGCATGAAGTGAAAACTGAAGAAATGATAATGGCAGATATAATGATTTACAACAATAAAGGGATCAATTCAAAAAGAGTGTGGATGCTGTCAAGTGTGTGCACAATAAAAACAGCAGAGGAAAGGTCCCAATATTAAATGCAATGATTCAGAATATCAATGTGAAGGAAGCAAATGTATGAATATTCAGACAATATGTNGAAGAAGATATAGAAAAGATGGCGTTTATAACTCCTTACAGCCTGTATGAGTGGATATATATGGCATTTGGCTTACGTAACATGCCTGCAATGCTTCAAAGATATATAACAAAAGTACTGAAAGAAAGATAAGATGGAGGACGGCATAAATGCATACATTGATGATATCATCATGACTAGCAACATGATCAAGGAACACCTGCAGAAACTGGAACAAACATTATCAATCCTGCAAAAAGCCAGCCTGAGAATCAATGGAAATAAATTTGATATTTTAAAAGAGAAGATCATATTTCTAGGATGAGTCATTGAAAAAGTGTGAATATGTATGAAGGACAATGCAAGAGACATGATCAGGAGAATAGAGAAACTGAACAACACCACCAAGAAGGACATCCAAAGAATAATGGGGTTTTTCAATTATTATGGCATGTTTATCCCTAACATCACAGGAAAGACTGCCAAGATGATGTGGCTGATGAAAAAATCAGTACCATTCATATGGGCATGGCAGGAGCAGGAGGAGCTGGACAAGATAAAAGAGGAACTAGCAAAACTGCCATCATTAAACATGCCCAACTATGATGAAACCTTTATATTNTTGGAGAGCAATGGAGGACATCAATGAGCAGAGTAGTTTGTATGGTCAACTCAAGGACTTACAAATGAAAACAGGAGGTACTCCACACTGCCAACTTGAGGGCAAGTGGACAAAAACCATTGATGTAGCAAGTACTCCCCACAGCTGACTCAAGGGCAGAGGGATGAAAGCTGAAGAGGAAGACCAATACAAAATACCTGAATTGTCAGAAAACAAATACCAACATTTGAGTTCAGCACAATTGCAACAACTTTGAGAGGTGCTAGAGAGACACAAAGAGATATTCTATTACAGAGAAATAAGTGTGGGACAAGCAATAGGTGAAACGCACAAGATTATTACAACAACAAACAAACAAATAAAACTGCCAGTGAGGTGAGTACCAGAGCAGATGAAGGATGAATTCAATAGGATACTCAATGTATTGATTGATAACAAAATAATACGACCCAGCAAAAGCCCATATGCAGCACCAACAGTATTCATGAAACAGGGAGACAAACACAGGTTATGCATAGACTTCTGGAAGTTAAACAAAGTAATGAAAAAAGACTTGTACCCACTGCCCAGGATAGAGGACATGCTATATGAGGCGATAAAACACAAGTACTTCACATCAATAGACTTATGCAAGGTGTATTGGCAGGTGAAAATAGAAGAAGAAGATATAGAAAAGATGGCGTTTATAACTCCTTACAGCCTGTATGAGTGGATATATATGGCATTTGGCTTACGTAACATGCCTGCAATGCTTCAAAGATATATAACAAAAGTACTGAAAGAAAGATAAGATGGAGGACGGCATAAATGCATACATTGATGATATCATCATGACTAGCAACATGATCAAGGAACACCTGCAGAAACTGGAACAAACATTATCAATCCTGCAAAAAGCCAGCCTGAGAATCAATGGAAATAAATTTGATATTTTAAAAGAGAAGATCATATTTCTAGGATGAGTCATTGAAAAAGTGTGAATATGTATGAAGGACAATGCAAGAGACATGATCAGGAGAATAGAGAAACTGAACAACACCACCAAGAAGGACATCCAAAGAATAATGGGGTTTTTCAATTATTATGGCATGTTTATCCCTAACATCACAGGAAAGACTGCCAAGATGATGTGGCTGATGAAAAAATCAGTACCATTCATATGGGCATGGCAGGAGCAGGAGGAGCTGGACAAGATAAAAGAGGAACTAGCAAAACTGCCATCATTAAACATGCCCAACTATGATGAAACCTTTATATTAGACTGTGATGCTAGCAAAGTAGTGATTAGAGTAACACTGGGTCAACTAAAGGATGGCAAGGAGGTACCCATACAATTCTTCAGTTGCAAGTTGAAATTAAGCAAAGAGAACTATGGATCTACAAAACTAGAGATGCTGGCACTGATCTATAGCATAAAGAAATTTAGGCACTTCTTAATAGGACGACAATTCAGGGTTTGCACTGACAACAGCAGATTGGCATGGCTAAAAAGTTCTTGGGTGACAAATCAGGAATAGTGTTGAGATGGATTGAATATCTAAATGAATTCACCTTCACAATTGAACACTGAAGAGGAACACTGCATGTGAACACTGATTTTCAGACCATGCTTCCCAAGTATCAGAGGGATGCAACCAAGGAAGACAGAGAGAAGAAACAATTCCAATTTTTACCACACACATAGTACGGGGAGCTCCCAGAGATGAACATTGATAAGAAGGGACAAGCAGTACTACCAATCATGATAAAAGAGGAAATATCAGAGTTGGAGATCATAGAAAAACAGAAAGATGACGTGATATTAAGCAAAATCATAAGGAAATTACAGAAGCTGAGTGTGAAATTATCAAAGGTAACTGTGAGCTACTGCAAGAGGTACAAATGGAAGAGGAACAGGAATGGACTCCTATACATAGAAGGACAAAGTAACAGGATTGTAATACCAGAGTATTTTAAATGCAAATTGGTAAGGAAGATCTATGAGAAGGGCCATTTAGGCATCACACAAACAGAAAGCACATTCAATACACAATTTTTCACAATGGCAATACAGAAGGTCACAGAGGAAATAATTAATAAATGTACTAAATGTCTCCTCCATAATAAACAACATTTTCCAACACAGAGGGCACCTCTAGAAAAGATTATAGCAATGCAACCAAATGACATCATACACATAGATTTAGAGATGCTGTCAAAAGATGAGGAAGGATATCAGTACCTGTTGGTGATGGTGGACAACTTCACCAAATATGCAAAGTTAATTCTGATGAAGAACACAATGGCTGAAACAACCACCAACATTGTAATGAAAGAATGGATCCTGAAATTTGGGCCAATGGAGATGATAATCACTGATAAGGGGCTGCAATTTAAAAGCAACCTGTTCCAGGAAATGGCATGCCTATTGGAAGTCGTAAGTGAAAGAACAACAGCATACCATCCACAGGCAAATGGTGCAGTGGAGAGACTGAACAGAACCCTGATAAAGTTGATCAGAGTTACAACTTCAAAGGTAGGGGGTTGCAAATGGAGAGAAGTAATTGAAATGATTGAGTGCTTTTACAATACATCCATGCATTTGACAACTGGGATAACACCATTTAAAGCCATGTTTAGGAGAGAGGTGGCGACACCATTATCAATGCAATACTTTGCCTACAGTGGGAAGATGGATAACCAATATATGGATCAACTGAGGAATCAGATAACAGTGATACATGAGACAATGTGCCATAACACAAAGAAATCAGCCATGAGACAACAGTGTAACTACAATAAGAAAATTTATGGTCATGCACATAAACTAGGTGACACAGTCTACACATTTACACCTATGAAATTAACAGACACAAACCAGGTCTAAAAGTTAAAAACAGTGTGGTCAAGTCCATATAAAATAACACAAGTATTACCAAACAATGAGTACATGTTAAATAATGATAGATTATTGCACTTCCAAAACCTAAAACAGGTGACAGCAGATATTGAAGAATTGATATTAAATGAAAATGCTGAGTTCAAAAGGCGTCTGAGTAGTCCCCAAGGCTGATTTGAGGGAGGAAACAAAAAGACACAATGCCTCTCCCACTGGAGATCTGCACCACTGATTGAAGGGCAAGCAGAGAACCAGTGAACACCCCAGAGATCTGCACCGCCAATTTGAGGGCAAGCAGAGAACTGGTGAAATGCAGCACAACTTTCCCTCCAGTCCACCTTGCTGATTCTAGGGCAGTGCGACCATTTGAGTTCCAGGGGAAGGTGAAAGTGGGTGAAGAACTGTGTGTATACAAAAGCAATTTGAGGCTGATGTATCAATGGAACCCACAACTGATCAACTACACACCCCCTCTGAAAGAACATCTGAAAGAACAGTGCTCTCAAAAGACAGAGAGAAAAGAATGTCAAAAATGGATGGGGAAACCTTGCACCCCTACTTCATGAGCACAATGAAAATGAGAACCAACACATATCAAAATCTGTCACTGGAAACAAAGAGTCACATTTGAAAGATAGCAAAGACAGAGGGCAGCAATCTACCAATAGTACTAGATGCGCAAAAAAGACCAATGGTCAACATGATTCTAAGCTATCAAAGAGAACTAGATGAAATGGTAGAACAACCATATATGCACAGCACAGTTCATGTAATGTTTGATGACAACTTCACACTCAAAACAGCCCAAGCAATCATGGCATATATAGAACAGATTTCAAAGATACTGAAAATTAACATTGATAAAGACAATCTAACAATCATTCACATCCTAAAAGAGAAAGAGTATAACAAAAATTTGGAAAAACAAATAGATCAAACTTTAAGAATGGCTAGAGTGCAGGGCATAAAGTAGTAATCATCAGCAGAACAATGATCACAGAACTACCACCCTTCCTGAGAGAACTACAGATACAGGTCGAAAACATGTTCTTATGGGAGAAATTAACAATGGAAGCAAAGGTCACAGAATTAATTCACCTAGATTTACAAATTGATTACTAGGTAGTTTATTGTAGACTAATGGTAGACCCATGCATAGCCATTGATTTATTCAAACAGGTGAAAACAATAGAAATGACAACACATGCAGAAGGCGTAGAAAGAGTGAACACACTGTTCATCAAGTGCAGCCTCACACAAAAGCAGGAACATATAAAAAGGATACAAGAGATATGGATGGAAATGAAGTTACAGAAGAAGACTAAATTTCCAATTTATCCAATCAGAATTGTTCATCAGAAGGCAGACCAAATTGTCCCATTCCACCTTTCTCTTAAACAATATGTATGTAATATTCAAAACCAATGGCCAATCAAAAACTGAGCATGCTTGCAAAGGTGGAATAACATGAAATAATACACCTTTCAAGAAATAAGTGTTCAGAATTAATGCAATAGTGTTTAGTTCCTACAAAAGGTAGTGTGAGCCATGAGATGAACTTCAATCAAGTATCTCCTCAAAACTAGCCAATTTTTAAAATTAAGCTGTTTTTCAAATTTTACTTGTAGACACCATTGAAAAACAAGTTTTTTTCAAGATTTATTGATGAAAAATCAAATAGACTACAATTTTGAAGGAAGGATATATACATATACTGAACAAGCTATATGGCCTACTAAAAATAGCCCACTTTGTAGAACATTTCCAAATCTTAGAGGTTTTCTTATATACATCCCTTTCAATGTTATAGCTACCATTTTAAAGTTGAAGACAATTTTCACCTGGTGTTGCTCTATCAAACAGTATATAGTATGTTAGATCTGCCCTTTTTTATGATTTTATTTAAATATTGACAAATGCCTGCTTGATTATTTTAACCATTTTGTCAAATTCTTGAATTGCATGAAAAGTTAATGGTGTGTACATATTTTGAGGTTAATATATCAAGAAACTATAAGGATATTAGATGAGATCATTTTGACACTATTGAAAATTCTCAAACTCTCAAAGCTTGTAATTGAGTACTTCATTTATTATGGGTTATATTCAAATTCTGTTTGCTTTTTAAGATTCTTAAGAAAAACTGCTTTCAAATGGTACTTAAAATATTAAAAATTCTAACAAGTACAGGTCACATAAAAATTTTTAATCTATTATCAGCAGGTGATAGACATGGATAGACTCAATCTATTGTCTAGGATATGGGGAAATAGGTGAAACATTAGAAACATATACTTTTATTCTGTTAAAACTTCCAGAGAGGTTGATAAATGAATAAATGTGATCAAATGCATACCATAAAAATCCTACAAAGATTCTATCCTAAGAACCTCAACTTCATTATGATTTGGAACAATTTTTGAAATTTCACTTTCTAATACTTATTTCAACCTTCTTGAACTCAAAATCACTATGTTTCAAAATGAAGATTTAATATAATTTCATTTTACTTGGCACTGGTCTGCCTTGAACTGACAATATATACAAACAAAACAAACACAAGAAGCCTTTTATATTTGTTGTCATATCAGTCATAAGAAATAGATGAGCTTCTTTGAAATCTAGATTTTTTATATTTTAGGTTCGTGGTTTAAAACATTTGCTGCTTGGTTTAAGATAAGACAAGATAAGATAAGATAAGATAAGAGAATCTTTATTCAAATAAATGTTAACAATAAAATAACTGATAATTTATTTGAATAGCATCATTAAATTCAAAAAAACACATATATCCAATTCACATAAATTACAAAAGAAATCTTGCAGGCTATGGATAAATTACTATAGTACTATTTTAATAACAAGTTATAGCATAGTCATTGTTATAAAATTTGTATCCTAGCCATGACTTTCCAGATATATATTTTTGCTTAAGGAAGATTTTTAAATGCTTTTTAAAAGGTTTCAATTTTTCAATATTTTTAATTTCTTTAGGTAGCGAATTCCAGGTTCGAATGGCGACATTAATGAAAGATTTCTTTAAAACGTTCTTCTTATACTTAACGCATGTAAAAAGCTTTGATCTTGAATTCTGTTTATGAATAAATCCCGGTATTTTAATCGTATTATAAGGTGGTAGGTTTCTGATTAGTTTGAAGAATGTCAGAAGGGTATTTAACATAACTAGTTGTTTTGGAAAAAGAATTGACCTAGAAATGTACTGTTTGGTTTGCGATGAGTTTTTCGTTGTGATATTTAATGCCCATCTTAATTGAATATTAAGTTTTTTATAAAGCACTTCGTTTAGATCAGTAAATAAAATGTTTGCGTAATTAAGGTGACTCATGATGAAAGCATGGAAGAATTGAATTATGGCACAAGGTGGTAATTGCCTAACTACTAGTGTCATACTTTTTATACCTATAGCTAATTTTCTAACAATCAGATTGATGTGAGAGTTGAATTTTAGCTTTGAATCAATTGTTACTCCTAGGTACTTGAAAGTGTCCACAATAGGAACATTAATATTATTTACACATAAAGTCACTGCAGAAACATCGTAATTGTTTTTATTTGGCGGCAAAATACAAAATTCTGTTTTAGTTTCATTAATATTCAACTTTTGCATGCAAAAGTATTTTGACAATTTGTTACAATTCAATTCTATAGATTCTCCTGCTAGTTGAATTGATGAATTATCACTGAAGATGCAAGTGTCATCAGCATATTGGATTAAATTGCAATTAATTATAGAATGCATGTCATTTACATAAAACTAAAAAGAAGAGGACCTAGAATCATACCTTGAGGCACCCCATTGCAAACCAGTAACCATTCTGAAAAAATATCATTTAATTTAACTCTTTGGAAACTTTGACTGAGGTAACTAGTTATCAATTGTTTACTATTACTAGAAAATCCTAAGTAAGATAGTTTTTCAATTAGAATGTTATGATTAATCGAATCAAAGGCTTTTGAAAGATCTAAACAAGCTATAGCTACAAATTTATTAGAATCAAATGATGCTCTCCAAGTTTCAGTAGTGTTTAATAGTGCATCAGTTGTTGAGAAATTTTTGTCAAAACCAAATTGCATGTTTGATAATAAATTATACTTATTTAAGTGTTCAGTTATTCTTTTGAATATTTTGCTTATTGGAGAAGTAATTGAGATTGGCCAATAATTAGTGGCAATTGATTGGTTGTTTTTCTTAAATATAGGAGTAATGTGAGCAAGTTTTAAATTATCTGGGAAGTAATTTAGTTTTATGCATTCATTAAAGATAAAATTTAATGGATTTGCAATGATGTCTGCAGTAATTTTAAGGGAACATGAGGGAATGCTTGAGGGACCGCTTGATTTGTTGGTTTTAAGCTTATTGATTGACTTAATAATTTCATAACTAGTTGAGAAGCGGAAAGAAAATTCAGGTGTAAAAATTTTGCGTGAAACGTTTTTGTACTTAATGAGGGGGCCATTGTAATTTCCTAGATTAACAAAAGTTTTATTTAATTCATTAGATATTTCTAAATTGTCAGAAAGATTAATTCCTTTCTGATCTTTTATCACATCAATTGAGTTTGATTTGTGATTTCTTGTATTAGCTTCCATTTTGAATGTTCACTTGGAAGGCAAGCATATTCATTCTTAATGAATTCATTGAATGCCTTATGAGATTCTATATTCAATGCATTTCTAGCGTTTTTATATGCGGCAAAATTCTTGCTGGTTCAGGAAATCATAAAATGTTTATATGCTTTGTTCTTTTCACAAATCAATATTTGCATGTTTCAGTTATCCAAGGTTTATTCAGAAAATTATTGCTTGCTTTGGAGTTTGAACTGGTTTTAACCATTATTTTTTTTTCAGGGCAAAATCTGTTAAGATAAAATTCAAAAATTTTTAAAAAGTTTTCTAGCATTTCATTTGATTTGATGCAGAATATACAGGAAGCCAATTTTCTGATGAGAGGAATAATTTAAAAGTATTAATATTTTCAATACACTTTTCACGAGTTTTAATCCATTTCATGTTATTTTTTGGGGCTGAATGAGACTTTTGAAATTTGATAGATGTAAAACAGTGGTCAGAGAATGGCATTCAGAAGTAGTATACTCATAATATAGATTGTTGTTCTCAGCTAGTATAATGTAGTCAATTAGTGTTCTGCTTGATGATGTCATTCTAGTAGGTAATGTTTTATTGGCCAATACTAAATTAAATGTATTCAGAAACAGATCCATTTTACTTTGGTCATTAGCATTAAAATAATTTAGGTTCCAATCCCCCAAAAGTAATAAGTCTTTATTTTCAGAACAAGCAAGTGATAATTCGTCTTCTAGTTGTTGAATAAAAAAATTAGAGAACTTCTTATGAGGACAGTAGGATACATTTAATAACTGCTTTTTAAAACGTGAATTTTTTATTGGATTATTAATTTCAACCCATAAACTATCAAAATTTGATTCGTTATTACTCTTAATATCGTTGTGTATCTTGGGATTAAATGACTTTGGGATTAAAAATAATACACCTCCACCTTTGGATTTTCCTAACGTTTTGTTCAAAATTCTATCCCTTCTAAATAGTGCATAAGTTTCTTTAACAGTCCATGAGGTATCTAGATCTTCGTTTTTTAACCAGGTTTCGGAAACTGCGAGAATTAAATCATTTTTAAAGCTTGAAATGAATTCCCTATATTCGAAATTTTTAATGCTTAGATTCTGAAAATTTAAATGTACATAATTCACTATATCTGAGCCGTTATTCAATTTTTTGATGTATGATTCAAAATTTAAGATCAGACTGGGATTAGTTTCCATGCCATTTACCTCTAATAACAAGAAAATTATAAGAGATATAAAGAACCACTTTTTAAAATTTATTTTACTAGTACATATGCGCCTGTATGACATAGTTAAAAATGTTCTTCAATAACACATAGTTGATCAATATGTATTGAAATAAGAGTGTACTGGTAATAGTAAATCATACTCATTAGATTTGAAAGTCGAAATAAGAAAAATAAAAGTAAAGAGTAATAATTTTGATTTGAGAACAGAATTAAATTTAAATTTATAGTAATTTTTCCGTAGCCTGGGCGTACTAAAACAAAAATAAAATAAATAATAAAACTTAATTAAAAAAGCCATAGTACAAAAAAAGTCCAGATAGAAATTATTCAAGTATCATTAGTATCTAAAGTTGTGTACCTCATCAATGTAGAATGGCGGTGCAGTGTTACATAGTGCAGCAGCATATGATTGATGTACCCTGGACGAAGGATGAAACGGATTGCGCGGTGGTAAGTAACGAGGGGCGAAGCTTTCGTAGACCGCAGTCTTTGACGGCGTGTGTTTGAAATGTGGTGCTTTACATAGCAATGGTGGCTCAAAAAGTGATTTGAGAGTAACTATGAATTTTGACATTCTGTTATGTGAAAAATTTATTCTGTCTTTTGATAGGAGATTGCTATTGACAACCTTAGCACCTAAACAAAAATTTGTGAAATGCTTAAATACTGAGAAGTTTAATTTTTGAGACAGGTTAAAAATAATTTTGTTCACTTTAACTATTTCATTGTTACTCTGAAGTAACCTATTGCAGAAAGGAGGAAGTTCACTGAAGAAAAGTCTTGTAGGATTAAACTTGTGCTTAATAACTTTAATAAGATTAAAATACTTAGCTTCATAATTTTCTGGATTCTTTAATATGTTGTTTCGTCCAATTTGAACAAAGACAGTTTCAATTTTTGTTTGGGGATATGATTCAAGCATGTTTTGTAGTTCAGAAATGCATACTCCTGGATATGAGTGAACTGTGACTTCCTGGTTTTTAATTAAATTTTTTGATCGCAATTTCCTAAACATAGAGCTACCTAACACTAAAAAATTTGTACCTGTTTTAATCTTACGTGGCTTCCTAGGAGGGCGAGACGAGCTACAGGATGTGGTTGAATTACTAGTTGTTTTTTCTGGAAGTTGTGATTCATGTGCATGTGTAGATGTGGATGATGCTGTAAACATGTTTGAGTGCTCTTTGAGGAATGTATGCAGTGATAGCAGTTTATCTTTGCTGAGTGCTAGAAATGGCACTACTAGTTTGCTATGTGTATCATTGCAATTGCCAATTGTTTCAATGATGCTTTTCAGAGCAAAGCAGAGCTCGCAACCAACTGCCTTGAATGAAATCATCACGGCCAATGAATGGTCATCACGGCCAATGGTCAAGAGATCTTAATTTCAATGCCATGTTTTCATATTTAAATTATTGATTTTCCTCAAAATTATGAGCAAATTTAATCATGTATCAGTGTAATAACTAAAAATGTAAGAATATTATAGTTTTGCATTTAGCATGGTCCACCCTGCACATAATGCCACATGCCACCACTGAGTGAATTTGAGTGTGTTTTTCATTTTAAATGTTAAAAGATTGAATCATGACTAATCAACTATCTGCTTCAACACTAATTTAAAAAAGCAGGATGAACTATGCTGGGGATTTCAAATACATCTGAACATGAAATAAGAGGGTATGTCATATAGATTTTTCCATAATTTATTTCAACATCAAAATGCATAGATGTATTATTTGTATTTGGTGAGGCCTCTGTGAAAATTTGCTTGATGTTGTGAAGCTCTGCACAAAACTTGGTCTGCACAAAAACAGCTCATATACAACACATTTTGTTTCACATGTAATGCCTGAGCACAGTGAACATTTATTCCATTTTTTATATTGGATATTGGTGAAAACAAACTTGCCTTTGTCATATATATCAGACATTTCAATTTTTTATTGATTTATAAATGGTATATTTCATATGATTTGGTGGATATTTCTATCTTGTTTACATCTATTTCATGTGACTATAATGCTTAAGTTTATCAAAATGTTTCTCTACTTTGTATTTGGATATCACTGGGAAAGAAGTTTTGTTTCTATCAATTATATTTTTTGTTACATGATTAAACATTGTTACAACAAACATGGATTAAGAACTTCATCACTCAGATTTGTTGTGTAATGTATGTTTTTACATTAGTACAATTTATACAAAATTCCTAAAGAAATTGCTGTTTTCTACCTCTTACATACCATATCCTTGATTATTTTAATACATGTTAAAATATATGTCTATACAAATGTTATACTCAAGTGTTGGCTTTTTAAACTATAAATTATTTTCCTTGAAATATAGTGCCACATGTTTAAACATTATTACAGCAAAAACATCTTAGTTGAAATTTGTTATCAAAAATATCAGTTTGCCTAACTCTTAGAAATTAAGAATTCTCACTTTGGTCTGAACACATTGTCAAAAAAATTAATATGCTCAATTTGGCTTTGTCAAAAATATTTCATCACTAGATGGCATCTAATAGAATCACTCCATTTCCACATAGTAAATAGTCATGGGTGTCCCATTGAAATTTACTCTAGCCCATCCCTTACTGCTATTGTTCTATTTTTGTAGTACCTAATTTGGCTAAAAGTTGTGAATGAGTTTGATTGGACACTATTGGAATGGTGTTCAATACATTCTTTGATTATGTTAATTCAAGTACTTATATTGGTTTAGTCTTAGTATGAACAACTGCAGCAATTAGAGCAGCAAAGATTTTTAATTTGGTAATTAATACATTATTTTGTTTACTTTGGCTATCATGGCTTTGTTAGTTCTACATTTCAAAATGGACATTAATATGATTATCTTCTTAGTGTTCATTCCCTATTGGC
This sequence comes from Hofstenia miamia, assembly GCA_900660155.1. NCBI lineage: Eukaryota > Metazoa > Xenacoelomorpha > Acoela > Hofsteniidae > Hofstenia > Hofstenia miamia. The sequence goes on from CABFPE010000001.1 coordinate 4,520,324, forward strand.
TATTTATAATGATGTTGGAATTAATTGGTTGTTTAGATTCTAGTGTTACAAAGCACCAGCTGAATGGTGCAATTTTTATGGTTTCCACTCAGTTAATTTTGATGTTTTTGTTTTCATTTGCTGGGATATGTGCTGTTATGTCTTTGTTTACTAGGTCAAGTTTTAGTGTCTTATCTATAAAATTAAAGATACATTTATATTTCTCAAGGTAATCCTTGCCTAATATAAAATTGCATGTTATTGTATGGTTCATTATGTCAGAGTATTGTAACTGAATTTATTATTAACTATCATCAAATCAAGGTAATATATTAGGCCTTTTGTATCACAAACAATGTTTGTGCTGGTTAATATCTGATCTATTGATGCTGATTTGGCTATTGCAGGTGTCTCTAAATATAGATACTTAGGCTCCAGTTTCTACAGTTGCTTGCAAGATAATTCTGTTAATTTTTACAGGTATCATGTTCTTATTCAAATTGCCTGTTACAAGAACAGTTCCTGCATGATTGAGAGTGGGCACTCCTAGTAGATTAAATTCTCTTCAGCTTTGGAATTGGATTCATAAATGTCACTATTGCAGTGTAGAGTGTAGTAACACCCTTTATTTAATACTAGGTGGATAGTCTTATTGCAATTTGGGCTGTTGTGACCATTTTGTCCAAACTTTTTGCAGTAAACTATATTCAAGTTGATGATTTTTGGTGATTTATCTGTGAATGGTGTTTCAACTTTATTGTTGGTGTCCACTGATGGCAAATTATTTTTTGTTGTATTTAATAGTTTAGTGGTTTTTGTAATATATTCTTTTACACCTGTGTTTAGTTTTATTTGATTTGAAATTTTTGTATAATTTTCTATTTGCAGTTTGGCCTCAAAAGCTTTCTTGATGAATGTGGATAACTTGTTCTCTGCACTGCATTTCTGCTTGAATTTTCAATGAATTGGTTTCATGCTTTATGTGTAAAGAGGTTGTGTAATGAGTATTCATTTGATAAACAACTTAATATGCACAGAAATTCTACTTAGATAATGTATTAATCAATATTCTCAAATTTTTTGGTATGTCATATTATTTAGGAATATTTTTTATTGGCTGCATGCAGTTGGAGCATGGATGTGGTCATAAAAAATTTGGATCAATAATTTATAATTGATTGATGTATCTAGTGTAAGGTAGTAGTTGTATGCATTGCCTTTTAAAAAACTGGGAAACTGCAAGTGCATTGTTCTGTTTTGCATATTGAACCATGATGTTCTGTTCATATGAGAAGAACCACTCCTTGAATGTGTGCAAGAGTTTTGTTGGCTTTTCCTGAGAAGCAATGTTTAGGCACTGGTGGTGAATTGGAATAAAATATTTATTATTGGATCAGGAATTTTCAATTGTTTTTAGTCTATTGTTAATTATATCTAATTTGTTATTTAGATTATTAAACATAGGGTAATTGATTGGTGATTGCGGGAATTGTGCCCTTTTGGTGTGAGTTTACTAATGGTTATGGCATAGATTAAGGAAACTTTGAATTCTTTGCAGCAGTTGGGGTTTTATTATCTTGATGTCCTGCATTTTGGGTAATTGGAGTAGGTTCATTTAAAATAATCAGTTTGTATTGTTTGTAGAATTTTTTAATGTTATGTAGATTTTTAAGATGAATTTTGGTTGTCTCTAACTGTTGCTGCAGCAGTTTGTTTTTCACTTTCTTTGAGATTAAGTGGCCTGTGATGAAAATATTGTGCTTGTTACACTCCTTGACTTGTCTTATGTTTGATAATTTTGTATTGTCTGTGGTGTGTGATTTGAATTTCAGCATATAGAGATTTTGTATTTTTCCTCTATGTGTTTGAATTCTTTAAATGGCATTGATTTTCTTTTTTGATAAGGGTATAGTCTTGCAAAATTTTTCTTCTGTTTTGTTTTAGGATAGAAATTTTGTTTAGGAGGTTGTGGTTCTTCTGGTGGATGGCATTAAAATGCTTGCAGTTTTTGATTTGTATCATATTGATTTTTTCTTTGAGTTTCAAAGGAAATAATTTTTACTATAAGTTGCTCTTTCATGAGGGAATCTTATTGTGACAGTTGGGCTTGATTTTTGTTTGTTCAAGGGTACTGACTTTATGCTGTTGATGTGCATCTGGAATTAATTTTTCTTTGTATGTTTGAAGAAACTTCACATGTTACAGTTTAACTAGTAGTTAGCAAATAAATTTTTTTGATGTAGGATTTGCAGTTGTTTCAGTAATGGAGGAGGCATATAAAGTAGACTTGTAATTAGTAGGAGAAAGAGAAACCCTAGTGGTTCTTGGGTGCAATGTGTGAAACCTACATCCAAAGTACAAAACCTAAGCATTCTAAATTTAATGCCGAAAGTATTTTTGTAAATAGAAATAGTTTGAACTGTATTCTCTTTGAGTTCGCTAGAATCACACCCCAGTGATTCTACATGGCGACATTAACAATATCCTGTCAAGCTGTACCAATGCTAGGTACCCTTCAAAAATTCAAGAAAGTTTAGAAAAGTATTAATTTAAATAAAGTTAAGTCAAAAATAAAATGTAAGCAAAGTTAAATTTTTGAGAACATAATGAATATGAACACTAATATTTATAGGAACAAATCTGGTAAAAAACAACAACATACTATTGCTAATATTAGTAAACAAAAAGAGTTTCTGCACAGTAAAACTGACACAGAAAAAGATTAACAAAAATTACTGTGTAATGATAGCAGAAATATTCAAACTAAAATTGCACAGTTTGTATAAAATCAAATTTATTTAATTAAAGAAACAAAACATTGTGAATTAATAAATCTGTAAAACTAATTTTAAATTTGAGTAAATGACTGTAGTTATGCCACAATACATAACAAGATGATCAACATTGCCCTTTTCCAAATGGATACATTTATTCATATGTGATAATGCAAATTTTTACCCAATATGCACATTTTACAAATTGATGTGACAAGGCAGATGGCATTCTTGAAATGGTTCCGAAAATTACCAAAGCAATACACAATAAACAATCTTTGTCATTTGCAGGGTTGATAAGCTTATCTCCTAAGACACAATATATTATCATCAATAAAGAGATGGGGAGCCAAAATAATGCAATTGAAGATAGTGTAGCATCAACCAAAGGAATAAGCTGCGAACTAAAAGGGAATAGTGTTGAAAGATTAATAGTGATTAAATATGATCAAAAGTCATTGTAAAAATTTAGTTAAATATCTTATTCATTTGTATTATGCAACTAAGTTACAATATTGCACATTATGAGA
>CABFPE010000001.1:4554920-4574136 GCA_900660155.1 Hofstenia miamia
ATTGCTGATATATAAGCATTATGATGATGACGATGTATATGAACTATTTAAGTAAATTTGTTTCATGCATTTAATGTTTCCTGTATTTGTAGATGCATTCTCAGGCAAGTGTTACCGTTTATTAGTGAATTAGTATTTGTTATTTTGTAAATCATTGTACTTGTAGAATAACTTGCTTTCCTAAATTTCAGTTCAATTAAATGCTTGATCGCCAATTACATTATTTTGCACATTTTTTCAATCCCGTTTGTAGAATTCAAACTAGCTTAGAACTGGGAGATATAAAAAATAGTGTTATTCCATGCGTATAAATCATTTGTTACTTGTGAAATATGTGTTATTGTATATAACTTTTATAACTTTGGTTCTCAATGAATTTGTGATAGCTTAGTGCCTTATCAATGCTGTTCGCGCTTTGACATAAAAGCTTTTTATTTTGCAATAGTAAAGCTAACGTGGAATGTAAAATAGACGTCTGCAAATTCCAATTACCGTTTGAATCAATCATTGGTATTGGTAAACATATTTTCAGAAATCAATCACTGCATGGAAGCAGGCAGATGTTTCTAGTGTCAAATTTATGCCTAAATAATTACAAAAAGTAAAGGCTTAACTCCGTATTTATTCAAAGCTCGATTTCTAGTCTTTCGGAATTTGTAGTATATATTACTGACATCCCTGTAGTTAATCGATTTAGGATTTTGCAAGGAATTAATATTTTCTCAATATTATTTATTGTGCATATCAAACTGTCCAACCTATTTCCATCCGTCGTCGGGATCTCCGAGGAAGGTTTCGGAATTTCAAAAGTGAAAGAAAAACAACTTAAATCATGATATTCGATCAAATAATTTTCTATAATCTAGAAAAATTATGATACAAAAAATTTTGCAATTTTAAATCAATAATTCATTTAATGCATAGGTGAATGATTATTTAATGCAAATTGACATATTGCGTTTCTCTATATGAAAATAAACCTTTGGAATATTGTAATTACTAATATTATTTGAATGCCAGTCATATTTATAGAGAATTACATCTACTCAACGTGTTTGAAGAAAAAAATTATATATATACAGAAGAAAAGCAAAGTATAAAATTTTTTACTCTCGCTTTCACTATCGCGATTTCTCTTATCTCGAAGGCGGGATATCTCATCCAAAATCGGGATACTTCCAATGAAATTGGGATAGTTGGACAGTCTGGCCTATGAGTTTTCATTTTAGCCAACTTCAAAGTTATATCCGAAATTTCGCATTTCTCTTTAATGCTAATAACTTTGTTTTAGGATGTTTTTGTAAAGTTACAATCAAGTATTGAATTTGCGCATACACAAATCATAAAAAACTACGCTGGCCTCACCACCATTTGCGTTGCAATGGTGTGCAAAGTGGATGAAACGAAACCTTATCTAGTTTGCTGTGCAAATGTTGGCGATAGTTATGCTTACCTCAAACATGTAAATGGCGGAATTCAGGTAAAATTTTGAATAATTATTTGATTTTCGCATTTCACCATTTAGCATGTTTACTTGCAATCGCAGTATCTAATCAAATTTCAGTTTTAAAATAAATGGTCTTCCAATAAGTTTTTGTAGGCAATTATACAAATTTATTAACACATTCACGCTCGCCTTAGCTTTTCATGCTGGTCCAATTATCACGAACGGCTGTAGCCGTCCAAATTTAAAAGTGAAAAAGAAACAAAGTCCGTGAAGAGACGTCATTGCTAAGTGTTATTACATAGGATTAAATAAGAGATGTGCATTTTGTGCCAATTTTGCTCAAATGTATGTCTGTTTTGGATCAGCTATTATTGTTAAAAGCATTTTCTATTAGAGAAGATATGTATGCTGGTGCTCAGTGATTTTTGAGAAGTTGTGCATTTTGTGCAAATTCAACATGACGGCTATAGCCGTCAGCAAGCGTGAATGTGTTAAATTCCTAATCTAATAATTTATGTGTAAGAAAACTAATATTTCACAATCTTCATGCAACTCTATGATGTTACAATATTATATTTTTATAAAACTTTTGTTCAACTCTACGATATTGATATAACAAGGGTTATTGATGTTTAGTAATGATCAAGGCGTGTGAAAATAGTACTATTATTAGGGCACCCACTTTCTAGATATAAAAAATCCGATTATAAGACCAACGATACGATAAAAAATTGTAATTTCTAGAAGCTAAATCTAGAGATAAAGTACATTAATCAATTGAAAATTGTCAATTTTTACTGTGCCAAATTGATGGCTAGCATCTTCTTAACTAATGATAATCAGTTATGGAACAATAACAACTTCCATTTACTATTTCCATACAATCCTGATTTTTATTCATCTTTCTCTTTGCTAATGGTAGCTGTCAACTGACAAAATATGAACTAATAGACTTTCTGGTTGCCGCATCTATTATAATACACCCTGGTAATGATTGCTGAATGATTGTGATTGCCAAAAATGTTATTAACAAATTATAAATCTTTGTTTTATAAAGATTAATTAAAACTGATTTTCTATTAATTTCCACTCTTGCTTTATATAAAATGCTGTCATAATTGCAAAATGGATTGCTTTATAGTTTATAAAAGGTATTTCATTGAAGTAGCATTTTATTACCTACTATATTGTAGTCATTAACTATTAATATTCAGTCAGATGGAGAATTTTTCGCTAGCGTATTAAATTATCTCTTTCTGTATGGCTAATGTGTTTTACTAAGTATGATTCGATTTTTAAGAATTCAGAAAGTTTATTAGAACATATTGAAATTATCATTTGTAGCTTAACCGGCCTTTCCTATTGTGTACTAACATAGACTATTTGTAGATGCTAGTAGCTTTCGGGCTTTTCTAATGATGTTAATGTTGAATATGATTTCAATGTGGGTTGCTTTCAGTGTTGTATGTGACTGATTTCTAATGCGAAACAACTAAGCCAACAAAATAAAAAAATGTATTTTATTCCCTCGACATTCGCTTCTTCATCATTTGTTTTCATAGTAAGTGTAGACAGACAATGAATCTCATGTTGATTATTAAAAAAAAATTGATTGTCTCAAATTTTAAATTTCGATTAGTCTCTCATCACGATTAGCCCACTTATCCTGTCAAGGGAAAAGCGGTTAATAATTATGATCATTTGTAATGGTTCTGTTAGAATCAACTATGTTTCCATTTAGTGGAAATTTTCCACATTTTTACTTTGCTTTAATGTAATTAATACAATTGATTAAAGTACCTGTATTGTTCAACCCCATAAATTATATTTATTTGTACTAAAAAGTAATATATATATATATATATATATATATATATATATAAGTTACAAGGTTATAGATTGCCTTTTTTATTTTAACATATGATTTTTTTGGCTATTAATTGACCATGCAAAAGAAAAGGGGTTCTTAAGTTGAACAGCTTCAAAATGAGCTTTTACTTCAAAAGTCTTATGATGCATAATTTGTGCATGAGTTGTATCTGAACCAAAAATTCAATTTATCTCTTTCGCTTATCACAGATTTCTGATGTTGTTTATTGTTTTAATCATGGTTTTTGAACTAAATAAAGAGGAAACTATAGGTTTGGAACGCGACTTCTACTTGCATTTTCTCAAAACTGTATTTGTATTGTTATATACATTTAATAATATTACTGAAATATCATGATTTATGATCTGTATTTTCAAAAACAACTTAACTTTTGCGATTCTATTATCACTGTGAATTCAAAAGTTTTTTAAATGGTAACACTTGTGATAGCAAAAAAATAAGGTGATAAAATTCTCAAATAACTTTATGCATTTTTGTAAAATCATGATTATTAATTTTACAAATGATTGTTAAATACAGTCAACTTCAAAGATAAATAGTCCATTAATTCCTTACAGAAAGTTGATTGGTTGTAGAGAGATTCAAATTTTAAGCTAAATTGTTTCTGTCGATTCGTCTAGCTAACAAGTCTATTGATTAGCTGTTAAAGTTATTATTTTGTCAATGGGATCAATATTCTGTGGCTTGGTCCGCTTACAATAATTGATCTCAAATAGAAAAGTTTACATCTCATTGTAATAGTACAATATTTTTCTATATGTCGATAGGTCCTACGATTACACGTAGTATAAATATATCATGCAATGGTACGGTTAAATGTCATGTTGTGTATCAAATGGAAATGCATAGGTGTGTTGGATTAAGTAAATAGTCGCTGTACATTTCTTCAATAGCATAAGTTTACATAATTCTCGAATGTTTGATAGAGGTTATTAGTTTTGTGGTATTAAGAATCTTTGCTGGTTTTACAAAATTGTTCCGTTATAATTTTACTAAGTTAATTACTAATTGAAAATAATCGAGAAGAATTTTTACAAGTTTGAGTTTTGTGAAATTATGCGTTTTCATATTGATTATGGAGATCTGTTTACCTTTAGAAACCCACTAGAGCAACAACAAATCTAGTGAAATTGCTTTAATTTCTTATGATGTTAGACGCGTTTCCAAATTATTTTTTTCTTTCATTTATAAATGAAAGTTTATTTTGTTTTCAGTAGGTAGGTTAGTTATCGACAGCACGACAATGTGAAAGCAGACCAATAATTTGAATGAAATCCTAAACATTGACATTAGTTAGAAAGAAAAACCTACCACCGCAATGTTGAAATACAGCAATACCCTACCAGAGTTGGTTTTATAATCAGGTTAAAATTGAAATTTCACATTATTGGATTTTTCTAAATAAAATCAGGATTCTTTATTATAATCATAAATAAGACACCAAACATATTCAAACTCGAATTACTGTATATTATTTATTTTTTATTTAAAACTTTAAAACAATATCCATGTATACTATGGTTTGTTTTCGAAAGCGAGTGCTTTCTCTAAAATACGTTCCACATTGCTGCGGGGTTCGCACCATAAAATTTATTGAATAAACTTCAGAACAGGTTTAGGGATTTCAAATAGGTCACAAATCAGGTGGATGCACAATGTTCGCTAACGACAAGTAACTTACAGAAAATCGCGTTTGAAGCTTCTCTATCCAATAAGTCAAATTTGAACTTGCAACTTCTATAGCACTTTGTTCATCTGCGAGTGACAACTTTTCGCCACTTTCCACGCCGCTGAAAATCATCGAATTCCTCAGTATTACCCTTACGTTGGTCGTCCCAAATTTAAAACTTAACAGTTGCATCGCATTTTAAAGATCTTAACAATTTATAGCATTTATTTCGAAATGATTTGTCCGAAAAGTGGTCGAGAAAATAATTTTCTCAGCCTCAATCGATTGAAGAAGATCAGGTGATATTACAATAAGTTTGGCAAGAGAATTTGTAAGCGACACTTTGAAGTACTTACGGCTGACAATGGCTGCATCGTTAAACAGATGTGCAGTGTAGGAAGAAAAGTATGAATTCAATAAATTGTGTGATTTTTCTTTTTTGTATGTGTAAATCGCTAATCTCAACCAAAGAGTTGTACCAGTATACAGCGTAAGGAGTGTTGTCATCGCTGAACAAACGAAGAAAGCAATCTATATAGTTAATGAGAGTTCATCATTGTTTTCCCGAAAAAGAGAATAGCATCGGTTTTTCTATTGTTTGCTGTAAATTGGCGCGAGCAGGTTGCCAATATTATGACAATGAAATAACGACATATTTAACAGTATGATCAGAAATTCTCGGGGCAGAAACAACTTGAGAAATTTCAAATACCTTAGTACATTGAATTTAGTACATGGTAGAGTAGTTCAATTTAACTTATAATAGCAACATTTTGCCAACTGTTCAAATATCCTTGTCATCTGAGTCGTTGAGAATTTTTGGTCGAGATCATGTGGTGAGATTCCTGTTTTACTTTAGCACATGAAAATTTAAATCACCCACAATTGTTGTAGAACAAGTGGACCATTAAAAGAATGCGTAGTCTGATTACGACGAATGCTTCAAGCGATTCATAACAAAGGAAAATTAAGTCGCATTATCAGAGAAATAGGACGTTGGGCATGTGTGTACTATATACTAATATGTTAAGATAGCCAGTCGACATTAACTATTTGACCATTTAATTACAGCCTAAAATCTCGAATTCCAAGGCTTTTTTGATAATAATCTTGAATTAGTTCAGATCTTTTCTTAAGGCATATTTCAAGAGTTCTGTCTGTGAGATGAACTCAGCCTTAATGGAAACTTTGCCATTGCTTCCTGAACAATGTAGCTATGACTTCGAATTTGTATAGGGATAAGGAGTTCTTTGCTTTTGTTTAGCTGTATTTGGCTTTTGGGGATTTCATGAGAAGCAGAAACTGCTTGTCTGTGAAGAGTGTTTTCAAGCTTCAACAAATAAATTTTGCAGAAATCTGCATCAAGCTACTTGTGGTTCTCGAATTTTGTAGAACCTTAGAAAATACTTTTCTTACTGATCGTTCGGTGCAGGAAGCGGTAAAATAGAATTCATCATAAGCAGCGCTTGAATTTCTTTTATTCATCAACTATAACAACATGACATTCCAAACAGTTTACATGTTGATTGGTAGTAGCCAGAGTCGTTAGCCACCGGATTTAAAAAAATCTGTAAAATTGAGTTTTATGTCATCCTGTTTAGGATACATTTCTACTTTCCATTCAGTAAAATGTTTTTCAATGTAAGAGTCAAGTCTATCAGTCTACAGCATTCACATGCAAACCCTCTATTTACCCAACCTTTGCATTTATAATTAATATTTGATTAAAACAACAACTTTTAAAATCAATGATTCTTTACCATTGCTTGTAACCAGAGAGCCCTATTTCACACCCTAAAACATTTAATGCTATTCAATCATGCTAGCAGTATACCGTTTTTGTCCTTTTACTCTGTTAGATGTGTTATAATTTTTAAGACTATGCCATTTTAGGAAATCACAGTTGGCTCTCATAATATCAAATGTGAACAGGATATCCGTGACACTGGTGGTGCTATTGGTCCCGTGAAAGGTTTTTTTGCTATATTTTATCATACATTTTAGTCTATTTTCATTTCCTTTTATGCACTATTTCCACAGTTCATGGATAAATTCAAATAATTCCACTAAAAATTGGAAATGTAGTTTTCTAATCAGAATTTCTCCTTTATAATAATAATTTGATAATATTATTTATTTAATATACTTTATCTAATGATCACTGTTGTAGCCTCTATATTTACTTACAAAATGTGATCGATTTCTTTTAATTGTAACTAGGAAACTGCCCGTGCTATGCACGGGGATATCAATCAGCTGTATGAGATATTTAATAAATGAATAAACAAATGTTGCGTTTTTAATATTTTAGGCACGAAATAAGTAATAAAAGTGATCATCATACGTTGGTAAAATGATTTTTATTCACAATTTTAGCATATGACACTCCTTAATTAACCATTTAATATTTTAAGCACATTCAAAGCATATTTAACACCTAATGCAAAAGAGTGTATAGAATCACAACAAAATCGAGTCCATTATTGTAGTATTATAGATGTTTTCTTTCACCAGATCACTGGTATCGCACTGAGCTTAGCATAAATAAACAATTCAAGAGCATATTGGATTTCTCAGCATCACTCCATTTCTCAATTGTGCATTATTGCCTCGAGAGGATGTTACATTTGAGAAACAGTTAGTAGCATTAGATCTTATCAACACATGTTTCCGTTTCGTAAATTGTGATAATCTAATAATTAATTAGATTTTGACATTTGTATGCAAATATTTTTCTCTGCTAATGAAATTTAATTACGTAATGTACGGTGTTTTGCAATAAATGTGTTTTTATCGCTTCCAACAATGTAAAGCTTTTAATTTTAAAATAAACCTTGAGATATTCATTTAAAACGCACAATTTACATGATGTAGTTATTCGTAGTACAATAGTACATATTACATAAATTTTGCTCGTCTAGAAATTCCTTCTTGAATTGGACAAAATTTAAAAATTTCATACTTTGTAATTAGAGATTAAGATTAATGCATAGATTAATCAAAATTGCGAAGCAAACAGGGTTGGCTAAAAAACACTGGGTTTAAAACAGTGTTTAAACATGTTTTTTCAATGTTTTTTAGAAAGACAAAGCCACGCTGTATTTGCCAAAGAAAGTACAAAAACTTGCGTTTTCGCTAAAAAATGGAGCCTGACAATTTAATTTATTCCTAGGGCATTTAATGCATATTCCCTTATCATTTTTCTTTTGATTGTTAGTTTGTTAATTCCCTTATGTTTTTGTTCATTATATTTATTGAAAAATCATGTTTTAAATGTTTAAGACGTTTTTAGTGGTTTTTTAAAAAGAACATAATTTCCCCAACCCTGGTAGCAAGTAAATTTGATATTCCAAATTTAATCAAAGTGTAGTTTGTTTGTCTTTGTGAATGTGCGACAATGACATCATTAATCACTGCATAGCACACGTTTCCCAATTTTATGAATTCCAATATACAATCTGTGAATGTGCCACTGCCAAACATTATGCTTGAGATCGCTTCGTACTAAAGAATGTTAAAAAAATTTTCTTTGATTCTTTAAAATGCCTGAAATATTTTTCATTTCAAGATAGAAAAGTTATACGTTTTTTGTTAGTCAAACAACTATCGAAGTCTCAACACTATCAATATTCNCAATGTAAAGCTTTTAATTTTAAAATAAACCTTGAGATATTCATTTAAAACGCACAATTTACATGATGTAGTTATTCGTAGTACAATAGTACATATTACATAAATTTTGCTCGTCTAGAAATTCCTTCTTGAATTGGACAAAATTTAAAAATTTCATACTTTGTAATTAGAGATTAAGATTAATGCATAGATTAATCAAAATTGCGAAGCAAACAGGGTTGGCTAAAAAACACTGGGTTTAAAACAGTGTTTAAACATGTTTTTTCAATGTTTTTTAGAAAGACAAAGCCACGCTGTATTTGCCAAAGAAAGTACAAAAACTTGCGTTTTCGCTAAAAAATGGAGCCTGACAATTTAATTTATTCCTAGGGCATTTAATGCATATTCCCTTATCATTTTTCTTTTGATTGTTAGTTTGTTAATTCCCTTATGTTTTTGTTCATTATATTTATTGAAAAATCATGTTTTAAATGTTTAAGACGTTTTTAGTGGTTTTTTAAAAAGAACATAATTTCCCCAACCCTGGTAGCAAGTAAATTTGATATTCCAAATTTAATCAAAGTGTAGTTTGTTTGTCTTTGTGAATGTGCGACAATGACATCATTAATCACTGCATAGCACACGTTTCCCAATTTTATGAATTCCAATATACAATCTGTGAATGTGCCACTGCCAAACATTATGCTTGAGATCGCTTCGTACTAAAGAATGTTAAAAAAATTTTCTTTGATTCTTTAAAATGCCTGAAATATTTTTCATTTCAAGATAGAAAAGATAGACTATAGTTATACGTTTTTTGTTAGTCAAACAACTATCGAAGTCTCAACACTATCAATATTCAGAGCCCATTTAATATCACATGAGTTTTCGAGATATTCATTTTTTGTAAATACATTTAAAGTTACAGTGTTTCAGCAATTATGTGCGAACTTTAAAACTAAGAGCATTTTCCTACAGGTTCAAACAGCTTAAGGTATTTCGCATTGTAGCATTCCACCAAAATGACATGTCTTGATTCGATCAAGACAGTGATATTTAGAGCAAGCAGAAATTGCACTCTTTTCTCTAAATTTTTGTTAGCTACCACATCATTTTTATTTTTTAATGAGGCTTATCAATTTTGTTGTATACCAATCGATTTTAGCAATTGGTAATCAGCTGAAAATCCCCAATACAGTACAAACGTTGAACAATAGAATTGCGAAAGCTAATAGTTTTTCAAATAGTGTAAAATGAATATGAAAACAATTTTTTTACTATAATTGTTTTTTTAACATTGAGTTTTGAAATTTTTTGAAATTGGTTTAAATCCATAGATGTTATCGCAATTTCGACTTGTTTTCAGGGGAAGAACACACTATCTGAATAAAAAACGTGATTGAATACATTTACTTGTTGTTTATGCTCTCTGTTTAGTTTTTATTTACATTCTACAACGCGAAACTGTTGTTCAATGGAATATTCTTTATTCTATTTTGATTATAAATAGGAATAAACTTTACGTCACATCCTAATTTTTGCGTATTTTGCTCATATTTAACTCGTTTCGAAAATTTTTGTTTATAATTGCATAAACTAGTCTAATTAGATTTTAATAAAAATTCATTTATTTTTCTGAAAATGATATATTCAAAGCAATAATCAATGACATTGATTTTCTTTTTAGGAAGTGATCCTGAGTTAGGCAACTTAACTTTTTCCATGTCGTTTGCGGATGTTGGCGATATCGTGTTCTTGACAAGTGATGGCATTTCCGATAACTTCGATCCGGTTGTAGCCAAACTGGCGTCATCTGTTTCTGTTAGCTTTTCTTTCTTCACATTTATTTCTGCTTAGCATTAACGTTTTATTTCATATGCTATACTACTACTGAAATTGTTTTCCAAGTTTTACACATAAATATAAATTATCCTTAAATTCAAAGGTGTACCCCTACAATAAATACTTTTGACGCCCCCCTCCCAACCTGCACTACCTTTTTTGACCCGAACCGATCCAACCTGCCGGATTGGCCTCACTTTATTGCATGTTCAAATATATATAAATATATGTAAACAGACTATATAAAACACAATATATGAAAACCAGTAAATGAATTAGTGTTTAATCAGCTTATTTGAATTCAATATGACAGCTGACCAGGTAAACAAATATAGATCCCTATTCCTAGAAGATCTCAATAAATACTTCTAAAGTATAGTGATAAAATAGTTGAAGGATAGTTTTGTTACTTATATTTAGATTTCAGCTTTTTGTATTGCAAAAAATGTGCAAATGGAAAAATACTTTTTTTTGAAATTGTATGTTGACTATCAGCTTCACCCAACTCTACTTGCTTCAACCTACGCTTTATATGCTTGTTTTTCATTAAATTACTGGCAATTATTTTATGTATTTTTTTATAGTAAATACTTGCATGACTTTAGAGCGTCAGTAAATAATTTAGAGTAATAACCTAAAAGATTATATTTTTACTAATATTTAAATTCAGTTGATGTTTAAGATGTTTTTATTTTCCCCCATAACAGATATATTGAGATGACTGTTTGAAGAATTATTTGAGTTTGCATTAACAAGTTATTTTATCAATTGACTTCAATTGAACAAGACACTTTAATTTATGAAGTTGTTTGACAACTGTCAAACAATGCAAAGCTATCTTAAAACAAAGTTATCTACTGTATTTTAACCAATCCATTGGCAATTTGCTGTTTTATAATGTAAAACTCTGTTCCAAGATACCTGATTTAATTTTAATTCAGTTTTTTCAATGTTATGCATTATGTATCGGAAAAACTCAGAACTTTGAAAATAACAGCTTTCTTCAGTAATTTTCGTGGCTAAATATTTTTCTTCGAAATTTTAATGAGTTTTAAATTTAGCTAAATACAAAGAATCCAGACAGTCATTACGATTCTGCGAAAAGTTTAACTTCCTTAGAAATGGAGCCAATAGAAAGACATGAATTCGCGTTAAAAGAAATGGAAAGAGTTGTTCTTGAATATGAACTTACAGCTGAGGATTGCATCAGTGCTCAAAACTTATGTGCCGTCCTAACGCAGTATGCGTTATTACTCACTGACAAAAAGCGAAAGGTTTGTATTTAACTTTGTGAAAGTATCAATTTATTAATATTTCAGATCTCAAATATTCTGGATATACTGGACCCATTAAGAAAGTTAAGGCTACATAATAAGTATCGGGCACACTTTGTTATTTTTTACTTTTTGGATTTTAATATGAGCGGTGAGGTCCATGTAAATTTAATAAAACTCTTTCAGGTAATTCCCAAGATCTTAGATAAGATGTATATATTAGATTACTTGAGCACCTAGACTTTAGAGTTGATTAATGTCTAAGCGCGGCTCATTCAAAATTACATTGTTTTGTACATTGTACTCTCAGTCTTAGAGTATAACATAATATAATTTGAGTCAAGGTCATGGTCCTATTTCGAAGGGGTCCTACCATCAATGTTTCTATTGCAGTTTTACAAATTCGTAAAGTATGGCAAATGTCGCAAAGTTGTCGTTGGGAGAAGAATATTAATGTATAAACCAGTGATTCAGTAGTAGGAGCCCGCGTGTCGATACAGTCCAAATGAAAACCACATCCGGGTCAGTTACACCAGTGGTTGGAAACTTACTTCAATAAATATGATCCAATGTTAACATTGCGAGTGTATTGTGTATTGTAATTCCTTTTTTATGTATAGTAAGCCTTCATAAATGACATCAAATAGCATGTTTATTTCTTTAGTTTTTGATTTTGCAGGGCCAACACTATACCGGAAATTTGACCTACGAGGTTTCACTTGAAAACAATATGACCATACGACATCGCTGGTCTAAATGTATTAAGTAATTAGTATTAAATTTCATTAATTTCAATCATAAGAAAGGGCAATAAAATTGCTTCAAAAATGACACACTTGTTAACAAATGCTTGCGGTGACTTCATAATATCGCGTTGTTCGGTTAAGGCTTTGTTTTTTTGTTGAATTATCAAAATCAGTGTTGTAAGTCAACGAGTGATCCTGTAGACTATGTAAGATTTATAGACAAGAGCAAAGCCTCGTGATAAGACGAATTTGACAGTAATTACAATATGATATTGCTTGGTCAACATTTCATCAGATTACTATAGCGCAGAAATTTGATATTGATAACACATTGTTTCTCAATGTTTGAAATATTAATGATAAATATAAAGTAAACTTCGCTTTTTAAGTTATTATTAGAATCGGGTGTAATTGAACTTTGCACTCTAGTCATGTCAACAAGCATATTAAATGCATAGAGGTTATTAAAAGGACAAACTTACTCAATAGGGTGGGGTGAAAACGAAAGACAAAAATCTGAGCTTTGGTATGGCTCGTAAAATTGTATAATCGCAAGATTCTATTGGCACATGTTAGCCATCTTGCAGGGTGTAGTGATCCTGATTCAACAAGCCTGATATGTTGTAATGTTTCTTTGGGTAATTCTCTAGCATCAACTTGAACTGGAAGGCTTGCCAGGAGAAGATACTTCTGGTCTTTGCTCAGAATTTGAAAAACTTCTGTAGAAATTGGCTTTACATTACCTTTCACTGCACTGAAATCCACAAGTAATAGAACGCTAACATTAACCTGAATACACTTGCCAATCTGTGGCTTTTCCAGATTGTGGAACGGCATTGCCTATGTAGGTATCACCTGGAAAACCTAAAATACTGAATTTCCTAACGTTTGCTCTATCCACGCATTTCCCTTGAATCATCCATCAAAGCCTTTACATTTCAGCATTTGCTCTGTCTTCTGAGTTTAGTCTGCTCCAAAATATTTTCTGGGGAGTCCAAATTCGTATCGTTTAGAATGCATTAACAATTTTACAGGAATTACGATTAGAAAGCCCAATGCGCTAAATCATCATACTCAAATTTGAACAATGATATCTGTTTTGCTTAGGACTTGTACTCTCATTTTCATCAGATGAATCTCCACATTTGCCTGTTTATTATGCAGTTTGTGAGATTTCAATGATGCCTGTGGCTAATGTATCGCTTGCTGATCTTCAGATTCTTTCGGATGCCCAATTTACTTCAGTGGTTGGTGCTTTAAAGAAAGATACCATTATCTCTCTGGCTGTCACCTCCCTGTCCCGTTCAAGATTCTTTCGGATGCCCAGTACTTCCAATGTTGCCTTGTCATTCCTGTTAGACTCCCTTGCAAAACTCACCTCCGATGTCTCATCCATTCAAACTCAAATGTTCTCCTACAGTGCTTCCGCCTCACGTACCATTCTTGATCGTCCCCATCATCCTGCTGCTGCATAATCGACCAGCTTAGNGTTGGTGCTTTAAAGAATGATACCATTATCTCTCTGGCTGTCACCTCCCTGTCCCGTTCAAGATTCTTTCGGATGCCCAGTTTACTTCAGTGGTTGGTGCTTTAAAGAAAGATACCATTATCTCTCTGGCTGTCACCTCCCTGTCCCGTTCACACCAGTCTTCCAATGTCAACCCTTCCAATGTTGCCTTGTCATCCTTGTCAGACTCCCTTGCAAAACTCACCTCCGATGTCTCATCAATTCAAACTCAAATGTTCTTCTACAGTGCTTCCGCCTCACGTACCATTCTTGATCGTCCCCATCATCCTGCTGCTGCATAATCGACCAGCTTAGCTGTAATAGTTAAAAATTCTTGCTGAAACAATTAAAATATGAATTCAATCGGAGGAATTTACAATATTTCAAATTTATCTTATCACACTGATCGTTATAATTACTTGTGTAACAAAAATTGTACCGTTTATAACAAAGTGCAACAACAAAAGGAAAACCTAGTTTAATTATAATAAATTTATTATATTTCGTAAAACACTAGTGCATATTTATGCTAACTATTTTTTTTACTTTTGCTCCAAATTTATGAAATTATATATATATATATATATATATATATATATAATTTCATAAATTTGGAGCAAAAGNTTAGACTCCCTTGCAAAACTCACCTCCGATGTCTCATCCATTCAAACTCAAATGTTCTTCTACAGTGCTTCCGCCTCACGTACCATTCTTGATCGTCCCCATCATCCTGCTGCTGCATAATCGACCAGCTTAGCTGTAATAGTTAAAAATTCTTGCTGAACCAATTAAAATATGAATTCAATCGGAGGAATTCACAATATTTCAAATTTATCTTATCACATTGATCGTTATAATTACTTGTTTTTGATTAATGCAGTAGATGTCGAGGAATTATTTCTGAGAAGCAGTAACAATCGCAATAACTCCAACTTTTGAAGTGGATGTTATTTACTGTGATCACTAATAAATTCATAAATGCGATGTTGTCTTCTTTGGATTTGAAAAGCAATGAAAACAGCCTTGATTTAGAGTTACAGTACTAGCAAAATGTCATCTCCACCCCTCCCAAACCAACCCCCACCCCACCCCACACCACTAAGTTGATGGGAATCCCACACCAGTGGGCAAGCATGTTAGTTATATTTGAGAACGCGAAAAAGTCATAGTGTACTTGTCATCAGTAAATTAACAAAATTTAACATTGAATCAAATCATTGCGAATAATACTAATCGTGACAACGGTATGCTTCCGATTATTTTATTCGCAGTCATTATCAATGGCAGTACTCCATTTTATGACACTATATAATACATCTAGAAAATAATTGTGGAAATTGTGTAATCTACAAAATACGAAGAAATTTTTGTGCAGTGAAGTCTTTTTACATATTATGCACAATCCACCGCACTAAATGTTTCTGCAAAAAGATAAAATGAAATGCGTATTTTTATATGTAAATTGTAATTATGAATCCAAGCTATTGCTGTTTTTGCAAATTTTATAAATTTTTTTTACTCATTTCGGCCATTTGACTAATATATTGAGAAGTCAATTATGTATTCATTCCAGATTTATATTGATGTCTAATTTTCGTGGGTAAATCCCCCGTATCTGAATTGCAAACTTTAAAATCTAAATTGGCTCATTTCTGAAATACTGTTGCCTTGATTTTTATAAAGGCCAAAATTAAGTAACTCTTAGTTCCCATTTCCTTTTTTATGAATTGATTGAATTTGCATGGAAACTGAATTTATTATCCATGTTGGCTTTCAAATATTTGAATTTTTTGAATATCTTTATAGTTTCGCTAGAAATTGTTAACGCCCGTTTACTAAGTTGTCAGGATTAGTTGAAACGTGAAATTTGCATAAGTGTATTAATTTTAAATCATTTTGTTAAATCACATTTATTGTGCGTTGTGTGAAATACCTGGCAATAACAACAATACGCTATTTCGACGATCCCGTACATAAATTCATATTAATGTAATGCTTAAATTGCATTGTACGTCCTCTTTGCCGAATTACTTTAAAAATCTCACTTTACAACGTCAACCTCTTAATGAATTTTGATTAGAATTTTATGCATTAACAGGTTTTTGATAAAAATTGGCTTACTTAACATGTTCACTTTTCTTAATTGTTTAGGTACTGGAAAATCCCGAAATTTATTATGTGCGAGGCGAAGATATTGTACGGTCAAGTAAAGAAGTGAGACACAGCGCTGACATAAAGCTAATGCTAGCTGATTTACCAGGGAAACTTGATCATGCTTCAATCGTTGCCTATGATGTTGGAGAAAGTTTGTTTCTCAATGACTATGTTCCTGACCAAATTCCACGGCATCCATCAGATCCCGGACCCAGTCCTTATAGAAATAAGCGTCAAAAACACAAATTACTAAGTTTTCGTTCTTTATCACGCAAAGAAAAGTATAATATGCCTTAATATCCAATATTTGAATTTTGATCAATTTGCTGTAAATATGACGCTTTGAATTTAAAATTCACATTTCAAGACGTAGTCAAAATGTAAAATTTATAATGTTTCAGATTTTTATTTTAGTATTTTGAATTTTTCTTCATTGTTTAATGTTTGTGTTCTAAGATTTAAAAAACATTTACAATCACACTTAAACTGCAGTAAATATTTTTAGCGCGCATTTTTTTCTATGTAAATGTAGACAATTTTTTAACATGTTATCAATTTTGCGAGAAAATTTTAGCACGGCCATTTCCTTTAAAGGTTTACAATGTTCATATTTTACCAAATCATACGCTACCAGGCAAATTCAAAGATAAAGTTTAAGCAAATTTCTGAATTTAGCTAATATTGTTGTTTTTATTTAGCCTTGCTATTCAATTGTTTATAATTTGATGCCTTTTTAATGATTTGAAATTTTATTGATATTAATTGATGAATATGCAATTTTTATAGTTCAGGCAATTTTGCATTATTAGTTTTGTACTATTTATTATTTGAAATGTAAAAATATCATTGTTTTTCTTTGCGTTCAAACTATTGAAAAGTTTTTTGAACGTTTGTTTAGTATTTAAACTTAATACTTACACCATATTAATTTGCATTATTACGTGTGCATTTGCATTAATTGAAATATCTAACAGTTGAAGCAGTGGTGTGTAATTCGTATAGAAAAAGTAAAATATATTAAATTCATCGTGCTGAGCACTTCACCCGAAAATTGCATGTGTATGACTCAAATTTCAATATTGCTTTCCAAAAGTGCAATATTGTTGATTTTGCTAGAATTTCTTCGCCGTTATGAAATATATCACTGGACATGAAAAATATCTTGTAGTGGAAGATCAATTTACTGTAAGGAAAGGTTTTGAACGATAGTACTTTATTGTTTTTGAATAGCTTTTCTATTTAACCAGCTCTTTCCGAATCCAAACAAATTTAAATTTTTATAACACGATTATTTTGGTCTAAACACCTGTAAAATTCTCCCTTAATATTGTGGACCACGTAAGAATAATAGCGACATATTCGTCCAGGTGTAAAATAGCTTACATTTTAGAAAATTAAATACTTTTGTGATATAATTTATATTTCTAAAAATAATACGTTCAACTAAACAACTTTGGCTTTTAGATATTTTACACAATGATATTTGTTGTCGGGAATTAGAATAGAATATAATAGAATAGAATTTCACGATTTACATTTTTATCAGTCTTTACATGTTACTGCTTATATTCTTGGCAGGTGTGCGGACTACTCACTTTAGCTAATTTTTGTTTGCAGCTAATTTCAATACAGAGCAGAATGACAAAATGGCTTTGAATTTTAATTTTGTGTAATGTAGAATCTAGATTTATCGCTACATCTCACTCCGATGGGGGAAGGCTGTGCATCATTTTTGCACATGCATAATTCATAATATCAAGTTAGTAGGGTCATCCGTTCTGGGACCTTCCGTGGTGAAATTAGCTTTTAGCGGTATAACGGCGATTGCTTATCCTGCATTATTCACAGCAAAAATTAAGAATGCACTCCCTGAAGTAAGCGAAATTCCTGATGAATTTACTAAAATTTCAACTCATTATTTAGATATTTATTACCTTAAAAAAAGATTTTGGTAGTCTGAAAGTATCATAATGGGGACCTTGTGTGCACATTCTTTTTATTGAAATTTTCAGAAAAAAAATGTTGCCAAATTCATTTTCGAAATTTGAAAAAAATATCATGGCGCATTACCAATAACATCAAATTAGTATAGCCGAGCTGTTTTTTATTATAGTAAGTTCTAATACTTGTAATAGATGAAAATGAAAGGGTGAAATAAATTAATCAAATTCGATAAAAACTATTCTAATGAGAATTTTCAAAATCTAGAAAATAGAAAAATGATTTTACATTCCGAAGTCAAGTTTCTTTCAAAATATTTTAAAAAGCCACATGTGAACTTATGGAAGATCCTTTTTGTTATATTTTAAAGTGTCTACATACTATAAAGGAACTAGTACAGAATTTTTTAGCTTTATAACTAAAAACTTAGTTTCTTGATGCTGCGGAAATCTAACAAGTCCTATTTGAGAGAATAGTTAGAATTAATTTCAATAAGATGCAAAGCGAAAATTGTGCCACTGTTGAAACAAAGTCATGGAATTGAATAATAGAAACACTATGTATCTAAAATTCTCAATTTTGGTGCATATTAAACAATTGTAACATAATTCAAATTATGTGTGGTCAATTTGAGAAAAACAAAGGAAGAACTAAGACTGAATTTTGAAATAAATATTAATTGTACAATACATGATTATGATTAGTTAATTATTTGTAAATTTATAAGCAGTAATTTTTCTATTAATTAATTGGCAGTACAAATGTATATTTGACAATTGGTAAAAAGGCAAAGTCGCAAAAAGCTAATTAATGCTGACGTGCGCAAAGCGGCAGACGAAAAAGAATCAAGATTTAGTAAATTGTCAACAACTCAGTATTAACAGGTACTAGCCAAATATTTGATTGTTTAAACAATTCCTAGTATAAAAACGGTGCAATTTTATATTTTGTTGATGGCCGAAATTTATCGGATTTACTTCGTTTTCTTTTTGTCAGGTTTATTTATTAATTAAATGGAAAGCTAAAAACGTTCGAGCACTAGGGTATTTGAGGCAGTGGTCCACGACTTCACTTACCGGGAGATAATTCGTAACGGCTTAGCACTTAGCAATGAATTGTTATCGCCATTCCAA
>CABFPE010000001.1:4612480-4631134 GCA_900660155.1 Hofstenia miamia
ATATATATATATATCAATTAGCAGTTATTAAATTTTTTTTGCAATACTAAGACTTTAAACGTGTTAGAACCAAACGCAGCTCTCGAAAATTTACTCGTCTAAACCCGAAGCCTAAGCTTAAACCTTTAAACTAAGAGGCGTTACTTTTATTGTATTTCACCATGAAAACAAGATATTTCTCGTTGTTTCCGAGATTTCTTTAAAAAAGTTATTAACACTAGAAGTACCAAATGTGTCAAATTGACTCAAATTAAAATTTTGTTTACTTGCGTATACATTAATTAAAAACAACAGCAGGTATATACACCTCCAAATATATCCAAAAATCTATTTGAATTTCCATAAGTAAAATTTTTTTCATTCTTTTACATAATTTTTTAATTGAAATGCTACAAGAAAAGTGAATCTCAAGGAGTAATGGTACTTCTAGTGTTAAAAATGCTTTTAGCTATCAATTTCCTTCAGGATAATTATATGATGATTCTTAACTGACGCAGCATGTTAATAATTGAATGGTAATTTGATCATCGGACAGCTCTAGTCGAAGAAAATGAAACATTATTTAATAGTTTAATTGTTGCACGAAGACGACCCCAATCACCGATTATTAACTCAAAAACCCAAGGGGATTTAAAGCAATATGAATTAGAATTTATATTAAAAGGGATCGTACGATGTGAAAATGTCCTGTCAACAATTACAGATAGTTCCTCTTGGCTAACAAGGAAATGGACAGCAAAATGGTCTCGTGTCCTAAAATAGCAATCCTGAGACACTAGCTTAAAAAAAGTTCCTGACTATTCATTCATTTACATTTATTTGCATCCATCGTCATCGAAATTTTCTGAAGCCTGATTGTTTTGACAAGTCTCTCCTTATCTTAGAATCGATTAGTAAGTTTCAGAATGATTTTTGTTAATTTTAATAAATTCCGTATAATTTTAAAAATTCGATGTTACTTAACCTTAAACAGCCTGGGGATTTTTGAAAAAATTTCATGATCCTTTAAAAAATTTTTAAACGCTTATAGCTCAAAAACTATTAATGGTGTGCTCAATCTGAAAACACCACATGATAGAGTCTCCTCTTTCTTTTTCGCCCTAAATACGCGCGCTGGCCTTGTCCTATCGGCCCCGCGACCTCTGACTTTACGCACGGCACACCTCAATGGGTTTTGGATATCTTTGCACATATTTAAAACCAGGGAAAGTTCTTTGTTGCCTCCAGGGGCTCAAAACCTTCGAAATACATTAACACTAAGTATGGAGAGAATTTAAATCTTTTTCAAAAATTCGAAAATTTCTAAGAAAACTTGTTAATCTATTCAACAATATCTGCCACAGCAATAAGCTTTAATAGAAATTATCAAGATTACATCAATATATGTTCCCCAATAGACCTACCCATGTCCCAAGATTTTCAAATGTGGAAATAGGCTTGGAGAAAATGCTTTGTAAATGTGGAAAAACGGTTTGTCCCTTATAACGGACGCTAGGCTGCTTAAGGTTAAATAAGTTTTGGCTGTGTTCGACATTTTCTAACATTTAGGACAGTTGTGGCAGCCCCGCGGGCCGGATCAGATCCAGTTATATCAGTGGTGGAAAAGTTATTTTAATAAATATTACTCGGGGTATTATAATACAATTTTCACAAATAATATCAAATAAAATTTAGACATTGGCATCGCGATTTAGGCTGTCTGTATTTTCGAATTTTTGTTTCCATAAATTTCCATTTCATAAAATGATTTCAATTTCCATGTGCAACCCTGTTATTTCAATATCTTTCAAACCTAAATTTCTAGGAACAACAAGTCGATGACATAAATTGTGCTTTTAGAAATCCTTTGTTACTTTTTCTTACGCCTTGAAGAAAATTGCAAGCTTAGACTTGTTTGTGGATTATTTTCAATTATCAACGCTTGCTAACCCACTTCTGTTTGTCGTTATTATTAATATCGCGGTATTCGCGCATGGTCTTATTTCATAATTCTACTTTTTTATAGTTTTATTGCAGATTCTTGAGTACGATTGCTTCTCATAAATATTGAATCTAGTTTTGGAACATGTTCCTCAATTTAACAACATTTTTAAGAATCCCTTAACATTTATAAATTATTAAAGCAAAGAAATGAATTTATCAGTTGAGTTACTTCTATAGAGATTGATTTAGGTAGTAATAAGAGCACCAAACTTCGAAATTCAATTATGCGTCTACATGAAGAATACTTGGTCAGAAGTAACGGTGGGAACTGCAACGCAGACTCTGGGTTTAGTTTGAAAAATCCTTTTAATCTTACCTCGCCAGACACCTCCGCACTTGCTAACAAGGCTACAGTTCAAAAAAACAAACTCATTGAGTTCGACCGCACTTCGGCAAAGCGCACACAGGTACTGTTATATTTTAAGATAGATTTCAAAAACCTTGCAAGGTTGATACCTTTGCGCTATCATTATGAGTCGTAATCGATTTTCCCACTTTTGGAAAGTAATAAGTTATTTTTGGTTACCAGTCATCAGTGCCACCTAAATTATAGGCCATTCACAGCGAAAGAGTTAAATTATTGAAGGTTGGTGCATTAATTATGTCCACAGTGTGAAAAATAACGCCGCCAAGCAATAAACGCTGGTATTTGTAAACAAATTTCTTGTAATTTTTCGAACAAATTTCAACCTTCAATAATTTTGTCTTTCTCTCTGTGCGAGGCCTATTATTTAGGTCGTCTTGCTAGTGATGATTTCTTTGTAAATTGGATTTTCGAAATGTAATTAAGCAAATATTTTTTAACAGTTACAAGGTACATTAGAATGAGCTGTTCGATAGTCATAATGAAAGATACTTGGCTTGGGCCATATCGTTGCAAACCTCTCACAATCTCTTTTTATTGCATAATATGTTTTGACTGCTTGAGTCCAATACGCTTTTTCGGTTTTGTTTGCAATATTGAATGTCCCTCGTTTTTCGCACACGATCATCATAATGGCTTCCAGATCCCACGTTTGACCAAAGTTTGTTTTCACTGTTTTTAATTGTATAAAGTTGTTGTGAATAAATTTGTCTTTGTGTCTAGCCTCTATTTTGAGGTGATACTTGTCTTTGCTCAGGGGTCTAAAGTCATCATAATTTTTTATGTCAAGTTTAAATTGGTTGCTCCATTTCTTTCCATCCGTACTTGCATAGAAGTAAGCATCGGCATCGGAACCTATGTAGCTGGTTGTTGTAACAAGTGTCGCACATATACCAACGTTGATTTCAATTCTAAGAAGTATAGTTATTAGTTGGATTAGTTGCATTGTTCTTGGTTGGAAAATTTTTCGCGTATTAATTTTTGAAATTAATTTTAAAATGCTTGTGTTGTTCGTAATTATGCTATTTATAGTTTTAATAACTTTTTGTTTTGTATCAATAACTGCATATATCTATTAACTTAAAATGATGACGTACTTGCATGACTGTTTATGTTAACATTGCGACTATTGTGCTGTATTTCTTTTGTAAAGTGATTGTATACTTTTATTTTAGTATATTTTTATATATAGTTCTAAAAATAGCATCCTGTTATACTTTTGAACTACAGATATTTTATTAGAAAGGTCAACAATCGGAAAAGTACAAATAAAAAAAGCCCTTTGAATGTGATAGCATAATCTAATCATGGATGTACCAAGATTTTTTATTGGGGTCTCAAATCACAAAGTGCGTTTGAAAAGGGATGACTCATACGTCTATTATTGGAATAAATTGTACATGGTGACATATGTATAAAGCATTTAACCCTTATTTGCTACAATGGGAAATTGTTGGAATTTTAATATTTCATGAAATAATGTAATTATGATAAAGTTGTGGAGAAAAGAATATTAAAAATTAATTTATTTTTGTGCTTTGATTTCATTTCATATTCAATGGCAGATTATATTCCATAGGGGCATATTCATATTGAATATTAGGTTCATGGATACGGACACCTTGTAATTTTAGCTTGATTGAGAGTCTGCATCTCCGGAACACACTCTAAATCAGTGGTTCTTAACCGAGGTGCAAATGGACCCCATTGATCCACGTAACTTTACTGGGATTTACAAACAAAAAGTAGCGAATAGGGGTTCCACGTTGACATTTTCGTGGTCCATACAGCAATTTTAATCAAGAGCGGTTTTCATTACTGAGGATAGAATAGCAGTTAAGTAGAAGAAAAAAGTAGTTACATTTTAGTTTAGTTTTGCTTCAAAATACAGCATGATCTTTAATATTAAAAATTGCTCCTCTATTTTATTAGAAATTTTTAGCGGGGGGAGGGGGTGGTTCCAGCATAAAAATAAGAGGAAAAGAGGTCCATGGGTAAATAAAGGTTAAGAACCACTGCTCTAAATAAACGCCTGAATCTAATCAGTTTCGGCTAATAGAGGGAAATATTTCACCTCTATGTTCCTGATTTCATCAAAGAGGTTTGGAGCCGTTGTAGGTGTGGATGCTACTTAATAAGCGCCTATAATCTCATCACAAATACTCCTTGACGTGGTGGGCGCAAATCCACACAAACTGTAGTATATTCAGTAAATGGTGTTACTCAAAACATAAAACCTTCATTTTCCAAATGTTCTTAATTTTCAAGGGCCGATATATACGTATCTTCAAAAGGAATTGATATAATCCATGACAACTATACTTGCATACTTATCATATAAAACTTCCTATTTTTAATCTTTGCAGTTATTAGTTAACAATGTTAATCTTAATATTATAAATATGTAAGCATTAATTCCTATGCAATCATACCTATTCTTTATCAGGTTAGCAAATTTTGTAACAATAAGATTCGTAGGGACATGGTTTAAAACTCCGTTGTCTTCAAAGTTAATAAAGTAATGACTTTAAAGAATTGATACACAATTCATATAAAAAGTCTTTTTAGTTGAAACTGTTCTATACTTACATTTGGTTTTTGAACATACATAATATATATTAACATGTACAACTAAGTTTATTATGTGGAAATTTTCGATAATCATAAGGAAAAATGCGCGCGGTGTTCATCATCGTTGCATGCGTCTCGTTATCTCCTAGTATTTTATAATTTGTGCGGACGGATGTAACCTTATATGTAAAGTTGCTGTTTCCAATGTCGAACTTTCTTCCATTTTTAGCACATACAATTGTGAAAATGTCTTTCATATTCCAACCTTTCTGACTTTTTGCTTCTAGTTTTATAAAGTTGTTATGAATGTATTTACTGCTATCCTTTATATCTGTCTTAAATTTAAAAATCTTTACTCCATTCTGTTTAATTTTCTTTTTGCTTTGAACATGATGTGCCTTGGTCCAATCGTTTGTATTAGAGCCTGTTCTAAAATTGAAATCGATTGCAGAATACTTCAGACCATTTGTAGTGGAGATCCATAGGCATAGTTCAGCATTAACTTCTGTGTAAAATACCAACAATATTATTTCTATTAGTAACATTATTTTTTGTTCGGGAATCGTTAAATATTCGAATTCAAATAGTAATAAGTTTCTGATAACTCCATTCCTGTAATTTAAACTTTATTTACATAGCCGTTTGAATGAATTTGTGTACAAAATAATCTACATTAGGCCACTATATTGTGTCAGAATAATAAATACCAAAGCTTAAGTAAATGAAAATTAATGGCTTTTGAATGGTGTTTTATTTGCCCTATTCCTTAGCGTACACAAATTAGGTATTATAGAATATCAGTCTTTTATATTGATAGACAACTATCATCAGCATGTTGTTTACTGAAAATTATTGAACAGCGAGGACGCAGTAAGGTTCTGGGAGAATATATGGGGATGTGCGGGACCAGAGATAGAGAGTGAGCAGATACAGAAGGAGTTCAGACAAAAAGAATAAGTAATCACAACTGCAAAACTGAATGAAGCTCTAAAGAAGATGAAGAACTGGAAGGCGCCAGGCAGAGATGAGATACATGGGTATTGACTGAAGAAGTTCACAAGTGTTCATGAGAGACTAGCAGTAGCATTGGAGGAGGTTGTGGTGAGTGGGTGTTCAGAGTGGATAGTAGTGAGAAGGACTTCAGGCCAATAACATGTCTGCCAACAACTTGGAAATTGCTAACTTCTGTGATTTCATGTAGGCTGGCATGTTACTTAGAACAGAACAGGTATAATACCAGAGGAGCAGAAGAGATGTAGGACAAAGACGAGAGGATGTAAAGATCAGTTGTTAATAGACCAGGCAGTAGTGGAGACTTGTAGAAGGAAGACAAACATAACAATGGCATGGATAGACTACAGGAAGGCATATGACAGCATATCACATAGGTGGGTATTGAGGACGCTAGAGAACAATGGAGTTTCACGGAAATGGGTTGAGTTTCTAGAGAGGGAGATGGGAAAGTGGCAGACTGAGATAGACGGGAATAGGTTGGGGTTTAGAAGGGGTATATTCCAGGGAGACAGCTTAGCACCACTACCGTTTGTAGTTAGCTTAATACCTATCACAGAAAAGTTAAAAGAGACAGGCATAGGGTATAAGATGAAGAAGAATAGTAGAGCAGTGAGTCACCTGTGGTACATTGACAACCTGAAGATGTATGCTAGTTCAAGGAAGATGTTGCAGAAGCAAGTAGAGACATTGGAGAAGGCAAGCAGGGATTCTGGGTTGGAATTTGGATTAGGAAAGTGTGCAACAGTGACAATGACCAGAGGCAAGTGCGTAGATGGAGATGGTTTGAGGACGAGAAGTGGAAATAAGATTAGATGTTCAGAGGGTGCTAGCAATCTCTGTACTACAGGTAGACTTAACAATCGAGTGTGTGGACTGGAGGAGCGCACAGACAAAACCACAAGGGAATAAATGGACATGAACAGAACCGAATGGCATTAGAGTGTTACATAAAAAGTAGGCCTGATGAAAGAATTTATAGAAAGAGGATGTTAAAACATTAGAAGAAATGTATGAACAAGATTAGAGATGAATGAGTAGAGGCTAGCAGGAACTGTAAGAAAGCTACAGTTAGAAGAGAGTAAAGGAAAAAGAGAGTTGAGCAAATTAAGCAACTCCAATATGTGCTGGAAGTAGTAAGAGAAGCAGCAATCAAGGCAAGAATGTAGTATAATTAGATGAAAAGAAGTAAATTGTAAGTAACAGAAGAAATCAGAAGAAACAAGTTAGCAGTAGATATACAAAAGTTTAACAAATAGTTAGAGAATAGAAGCTAAGAAGCATCACAGAGCTGAATAGGTTGGTGTATGCAGGTGGCTGTGATATAATGAAGAATGTATAAGAATAAATTACGGAAAGCATATTGAACTGGAATGCCAGCAAGTTTCCTGGAATAGAGCCAAGTTTCCTGAAGGACTCTAGCAACTGCTGCACTATTTCTTCATAGTTGTCCGCGCGCTTGTTCCCCAAGAAGTTGTCCGTCACAGCTTGAAGCTCCTCCATGCTGCCAGCTCTTTGGGGTTTAGAGTTGTCAGAAAAGTTTCGTCCTTCATAATCTGTCGGATTTGCAGTCCAACAAAGACACCAGCCTTGATCTTGGCCTCCGACATGGTGTTGCCAAACTTCTTCTTGAGGTATAAAAATCCACGCCCATTCAGATCCATTGCCCATACAAAATTTTTTTCTTCAAACCGAGCTTTATGTGGAGTGATGGAAGGAAAGTCTTGGCTGAGTCGACAAGGGCAACATGCTTCATGTTGTGTCGACCAGATACATGCTCCTTTCGCTCTTCCCAATCTTTCCTCGTCCAGTGACTCTTGTCGTCTCTTCTATCCCAGAGACAAAGGAAGCACATGTATTTTGTGTAGCCTGACTGCAGTCCTAACAACAGCGACACCACTTTCAATTCTCCGCAAATGTTCCACTTGAAGTCATTGTACTTGATGGAATCAAGCAGCCGCCACATAGTCTAATAGGTCTCTGTCATGCTGAACGCGTGAGCCAGTGGGACTGATGGTTTCTCGTTGCCATTGTGGAGCAAAACAGCCTTCAAGCTGTTCTAATTACATTCTAGTGGAGTTTGTCTGTAATTTCTATAATTTTGAAGCATTCATGATGAAATAAATGAATAAATGATTTTATGAATTTTCATTGAAACCCTAACTTCTAGGCAATGGGAATATTTTTGTTACTGAAAATCCTGACGTGATACAGCAAAACGGTTATGATTTTTGAAATCAGTGTAACCAAATTAGTTTAAACCACTTTACATATCTACAGTAAAAAAAATTGTTGATCAGTGTAATATGCTATTTACAGAAGAGCAGGTTATTCTCAGAACGGTGTAAATGCACGTCAATGTCTTTTAACATAACAACAATGGACTCTTTGAAGATCAGGACTTCTATAATCAAATAATTTCAAGTGCTTTGGAAATATTTGTATGCCGTTCCCGTTGCAATTTGCATGTTTTTAACCATATTTAAATTCTTATTGATGTTTATTCATGAAAGTGATTAAATCACTGCAATAGCCAGATAAGCAGATTTTCATTATTAGTGCGAAAATTGATCAGTCATATATGTTTGTAGATCTTCAAAATGATTAATTTAGGTATTGGAATAATGGTGTCATTTTTTCATAAATTTAGGAAAGTTTCTTGATGCTTCCATATTATAATCATAGTAGGTACTAGGGATAAAACATGACTAACCCGAAATCGGGCCGGAACTAATCCTGCATTAGAATTTGATTTTGCTAGTGTATTTATGCACTTCATGCTAGAGTTTTGAATTAGAGAAAACATTGTAAGGATAAGGATGAAACAATTTTTGATCTAGTCTGTTAATTTCAGATAGTAACAGAAAGTATATCCTTACTTTGAAGAACATAACAGCGTATCAATAGTATTATCATTTAATGAAGATTGGAAGATTATTATAAAGTGCCGCAAAGCACTGAAAGCCCTTTTTCGCTCAGCACTTGTGACTGGAGTTGTAAGAAATGCTTGATAATGTTTCTCCAAAATTCCGGGTAGTTTCTAGTAGAAACATTTCACGTTTAAGTAGTTTTACTAAGAAGTAATTCCATGATTAATTCACTGTGATTCTGGATTGGTGTGAGATGTTTTTCAGTTGATCAAAAACTTCAGTGTTCTTTGAAACTTTTTAAGGGAATTACATTACTCTAGGCTGAATTCTCACCACAGTTTTCTGAATATACAATTACCTTTCTCTTCGAAATATTTAGCACAGATGGGTTATTTTTGCTCAGACTTTACATGCATGTCTGGATTTTGAATATACATTAACAAATTATGCAGACCTTGCAATTGTTTCTTGAAGTGTTTATAAATCACCAAATTACAGCCATGTTTACATAATTTTTAAAAACAGTGTTGTACAGGAGTTAATGCATTAAAAACATCTTTCATTTTTCTAGTTCTCGGGTAAAAGTTAAATGCAGTTCTTTTTCTCTATCAATGTGAAAGACACTTTTCCATTTTATGAGCGTTCATTAATAACAATTTGACACCAATGAGAAGGGGCGACAATTCTATGCCCCGTGGTGTTTTCAGATCTTTAATAGTTCGTGAGCCTTTAAAAAATTTTTGAGGAACGATCTGAAATGTTGAAAAACTCATAATAGAATTAGATTTTATAGCAAATAGAATTTGTCTAGTAAACCCAAGTAGTATTTAGTGCATACAATCAATAGGCACACACAAAGAAATGTTATGTACGCGAAAGCCTGTGCCCACATGATACAAGGAACAATTGAATTGGGACAGACCGAAAGTGTTGCTCGATATAATAAAAAAATACAAATGTTTATATGGGTTATCAATGATTGCTTGTAATAATACTGATATTTTATCACAGAGATTGTAAAGTTTGTTTTACACTTTGCCCTTACTCCCTATCAGAAATGAAATCTTTTTAAAAATTACTGTTTGTATAACTATTTATTCCAGGTTATTTTAAGTTTTATCTTAATGTTCCTTTTTGTTGTAGGTAATAGATGATGAATGTGACTACTATAATACGGGATGGTTATCAAACAAAGAACGTCAAACGCTCAAATCGCGGCAAGAGGCTTTAAGAGAAGAAAAATATGCGACCAAATATGGCAAAGCACAAAAAATAAACATCGACTTTATGGGCCGAGAAGTAAAAGAAACCCCAGATGAAATCAATCTTTATGATCAAAACGATATGTGAGTGTTTTAATTTGTCAACATTTAATAATTTTCAATCGATTCAAATTGGGATCTTGTTTGTGCGTAAAATGCAAAATGTTTACATTCTCTTTTCTAAGCAATTTTTAAAATGGGTATTAAGAAGAATCGAATCACGCTTTTTATATGAAAAAAATCCTTCAAAAATATTTTCAATATACTAAATTTCCAAATCAAACTAAAATTCATGTCAGAAAAATCAGACATTTCTTTAAGTTGAGAAGATAAAGTCGCTCTTTCCTAACACATATTATTGTTGCCCGGTAACCATTTAAATGCAATCCACCATCACTTCTTACTCCGAATGACTGTTTAGTAGTATGAGGCTACTCAACCCATGCATCTTTTCCTTTTATACATGAATTGTACATGTCGATTGCATATGGCTGCTCAATAACTATTTTCTTCTTCATCCAAGGGTATCTGCTTAGAATTTTCAATTTGGTATGGGATGTAGATAATATTTTAACTATAGCATAGCTAGCCCTTCCCTAATTGAATTTTGTTGAACAAATTACATACACCCTCAGAAAAACCTCATGTTTTTAGAAAGTGTTCACATCTGTAAAATATTATTTAGTTTTAGTTCGAATTCTGTTCTATTTTACATGACTTTTTAATAGATAGCTATTTACAAGTTACATCTTCGAAATATGAGGTATATTCAAAGCATAAATTATAATTATCAACCAATTGTCGCACAGTATTAGAATGTGTTGAATGTGATACTATCAAAACATGATTTTTAAAACATTTTATTGATACAGTGATTTTTATAAGAAATTAATTTATATATATATATATATATATCTTGCTTCGTATACTTTTGCATGTTCACTGACACACAGCCGCGTGCTTGTTTAGTCAGTGCAGAGTGTTTCCTGATTTCAACTGCTTGATTCATGTTTAGCAATAGCAAGATTCTTCCATTTATGCATTATATACAGAAGTTCTTTTGTTGTTATTCTTCTGTAGCAATGTATTAAATTTATGCCGAATGTCTTCCACATTTATATTTAAAATTGCGCAGAAGTTTATTTTTATTGTTTATTGTAATAATTGACATTTTATCTTTTGCGTTTCTATAAATGCATTTATTTATCATTGTAAGAGGGAAGACAGTGAACGATCAATTTTGGAGGTTTAACGGCGTTAAATTTTCTTCCTTTTTCGAACTGCTTTTAATGTCGAACTGAGACACGATCCTTGCCACCAATTTAAATGGCGATTTGAATGCATTTTCTATACGTTTGTCATGTGTATACACAAAATTATTTTAAGAGAATCCATATATTTTATTGTTAAAACAGCAAAATTCAAAATTTTGCTGTTAAAAAATTGCGTGTGTATATGTCGTTTCAAATTTTTCGAAATCAAAAATTGGTTGTTAAATTTTATTTATTTATGTATGCAAAGTATTAATCAGGGTTTTCGTTAATAAATTTAGTTAAGAGGCTTAATTTTGTAACTTATAGCGATATTAAAGATTGAGATAACCCTGATTTTGTTAAATTGTCTTATATTTTTAGAGTTTTGCAAAGTGTCACTGGTCAAAATATGCAACGCTTGGATGAATTGGAAAGGCCTATGTCCCTTTTAGATATCAAGAATCCTTTCACCGACATTTCTGTTCAGTACATTCCCTCTTCAACTGATATATTTCCAGAGGTTTTGTTTATATTACTGACCACTACGAAATTATAGCAATAGTAGTTGCCCGAAGTGCAGTTGTGTCCCATTTGCAAGAATACCATTTTTATTTTATATGTTTTCCATTTTTGCAATATCATCTTGAAATTAGTTTATGTATCAACTTATTCCTTATTACTCTCTAAATTTAGGAGTTTTTATAATTAAAGCAATTATTATTAATTTTCATTAGCTGCATGAGTTTTTTTGAATTATTGTATCAAAAATATATTTTTTGATTAATCGAATAATAATCATGGTAGCTTTGTATTTAATGTTTAGAAAAGTAAAATAATTTTAGTTGAAAGCTAAGAACCAAGATGGCGGGAAAAAATCAACGCGCTTACAAAATGAGGATCTTCAGCTGATGTCTGATGAAGGGAAGTGTTTGTCTGTTCATCAGCCCTTTGCTTCTTTGCTAGTAGCTGGAATCAAATGTTATGAGGGAAGAGATTGGTACACAAAACACAGGGGTAGATTGTGGATTGCGTCCACAGTAAAAAAACCTTCACAGGAAGAAATAGAAAACACTGAAGCATTTTATAGGTAAGTATTTGAGTTTCATTCTTCCCTTTGCATTTTAACTTCATCAAAATTTCTTAAATAACCCTGTCCCCAAGGACTTTAAAATTTACTTATGCTACCTGCAATTTGGAATATCATTTTGAGCATAAAACGGAATTTTTCATTTATTAAATAGACTACAATTTTTTTGCTGTTTGTTATTCCCAGTACTTTAATCTTTTTAAAAAACTCTGTAAGTCTTAATTTGACGGAATGCGTTTTTCATATTTTGAACGTTTTTAAAAAGCGTTCTAAGCTGTAAAACAAACGGTAAATATATTGCATTATACGTGGAAATATCTCTAGTCATGCCTGTATTTAACTTTGGTAATTATGCGATTTGATTTTCTTAAATATTTTGTGAGAAGACTGTATTTCTAAATGTTTTAGACATTCTTCAACCAATATCAGATTTCCCAAAAAATATCCACTTGGTTGTTTACTAGGCTGTGTGGATGTCCTAGATTGTACATCACAATCAATCGATCATGAAGAGAATGTTAATGAATGTGAAGATTCATCCTACATATTGCATTGTACAAATGCCAAAGTCCTTCCTATACAGCTCCCCATTCTCGGAAGACCAAAAATATGGTCATTAGATTCTACCACTTTGCAAGCAGTTCTAAAAATAATTGAAGTATAATAACTTCATAAATTTCTATAATGGTGCTAACGTTTATATCACAAAAGTGTACTGAAATTGCAAAATGCATTTTCGCTAAGATTTTCTATATTTCACATATTTTTCAATATTTTACTTGGTGATGGAAGCCTATATAAGCATAACATTGGCAACATTATTTTGTGAATTTTGAATTTTGAATTCTTAGTGAGATGATGATTACGTACCGTACCAACAAATTGTGAGAACCTGGCAAAAGTTGAAATTATGTCAAAATGTAAAATTTAATTAATTATCATCTTTTCCTTGAAAGATTAATATTATATTAATAAGATATATGATGAATGTACTGCAATGGTTAAAATGATTTTTTTAATCTCAAATTTATTAATTTCCATTTCATTTCTATGTTCAATTTTGATTCAATTAATTTTGATTTCATACTTTAAATATGAATGGGTCTACTCCGTATTTAAATGAGCAGCATAACTGTACTGTTAATTTCTCACTAAAAAATCGAACATTCTCAAATTGTGATGCTTTAAACAATTCCACCTTTTATAATAACTGTACCTGCTGATATATTAATTCTCAATATTTGATTCTAGGAATTTAAAATTCGTATTGTTAAAATTGAAATTGCATTTAATAACTATTTCAATTATTCAATAGTGAAATTATTAATAATTTCTCTACCGAATTGTTTAGATTTAAATGTTCGATTCTTTAAATTCGCCATTTATTAGCAAAAATTTGATATGTTGAAGCAAATTATTACGTTTCGATGATTATATACAGGGTAAGCCATAAGTAGCTTGATATTTTAATTAGCCACAAAAATAAAAATAAAAACAACCACAAAGTCAAAGTATATTTTTTATAATGATCAATACATGGGATTTATAAAAGTTAAATTAAATGTTCAATCGCGCCGCCATTGTTTGCAATAACCATTTCACATCTTTTGTGCAAATTTTCTACTGAGCGGCGAAGTTCATCAACGGATATTTCATCGATTTCTTTAATGATCTTTTGTTTCAAGTCATCTAAATCATTGGCCTGATATGAATGAAAAACTCGTGCCTTTAAAGTTCCCCACAGGTAGAAATCTAAAGGCGATAAATCAGGCGACCTGGGAGGCCATGGAACTCCGTAGCCTCTTCCTATCACACGATTTTCTGGAAGCTGACTTGAGATAAAATCACGAGCTAAGACCGAAAAGTGAGGAGGCGCTCCATCATGTTGGAAGATAACAGATCGCATTTTACGTTTTCTTTTTAACTCAGGAAAAACCGAATCCTTTAAAAGGTTTGTATAATTTTCCTGGTTTACAGTTTTATCAAAAAATACCGGTGTAAGTTTGTATCTAGCACTAAAAGCCATCCACACACAAACTTTTTGAGGATGTAATTTAACTTTTATAAATCCCATGTATTGATCATTATAAAAAATATACTTTGACTTTGTGGTTGTTTTTATTTTTATTTTTGTGGCTAATTAAAATATCAAGTTACTTATGGCTTACCCTGTATATTACCAAAATAAGAGAATAGTTTTCTTTTCAATCAAGATAGAAAAACGTTAACAAAGTAAGCGGATGTGCATTAATTCGATAAAAGAGAATAAAGCGCGAATGTCATTAGATCTCCAAAAATCAAATTAAAAAATTTGCAATGTACCCAATTTTGAATGGCTATATGAAATGATTACCCACTTTTAAAATTATTCTCAGGATCATAAATAGGAAACAAATTTTATGGCATACACATAAAATAATTTTGTTATTTTTCATAAAATGGAAGGTTATTGGTAGGTATTTATACATTTAGTGTAAAATATTTGCAATGTTTACAAAGAAAATAACCTCGTTAAATTCTAACCATTCTAAAATTGAACAACTTTTATATTTCTATTCCAATCTTCATTAATCATTTTAGAGTGTACTGTAATTAAATAATACGTTATAGATCTACTGAAGGGGCGGATCTAAAAATTTCTGATAGGGGGTACTGAGGCTCTTAAACTCGATTTTCGATAATATTTTTTATTCTAAGTTTGATTAAGTTTTGAATCCTCATAAATTTATCTACATGTTATGATAAAAATTTGAAAGTTTTTGCTTATGTTCTATTTGTACTTTCTACTATGGCGTTTTAATTTATGGTTATATATAGATGCATCTATTTTTGAGGGTGTACTAAAATTAAATGTGCTAAACTTACGCATTATTAACAAAACAAAATATTAAATGGAGGTACAGTATTAGACATATTTTCGTTTAGCAAGTAAATATAATAGCAAATATTAATTCAAATTCCTCAGTTTGAAATTGAAAAGTTGGTTCTGGTTTCATACTGATCCTATCTCATGTCTTGTTTTTCAGGAATTCTTAAAAATGTGTTACAAAAATGCTAAAAAAAAAATTTAAACATTTATAAAAATCAATAGTATTATGAATACATTTTGAACATTATTTGAACTATGTGATATAGCGAATTAATATGTTGGAAAAACAGTTAGCAGGAGGGGAGGGATTTCAGAAGTCCGCGTCTTTTAAATCAACTAGTTCTCTGAATCTGAATAAAAAATTTAGCTTTTTTTAAACATGTTGAGTTTTCATTCAGAATGCTGATATACTTGTGTGTGCTCATCTTAGCAGTAATGATGACTAAGGTAACCCACACCATTATGTTTGGATGATATTTGATTGCTGTGAAAGTGTAGTATGATTGAATCTTGATGATTCTACAGGGCGTCTAACAAATATATTGGGTTTACATAATATCTGAAATGTACATAACAGTTTAAATTGATCCAGTGTACAGCATTTTTAATTCATTCAAAGGATCCGTTTCATTGAGGAAATTGATTGTGTACAATATAGTATTTGAGAAATATCCAAATTGCGCTGATGGCCAGCGACAAATATCTGGGGTATTAAAATAACTCATAGGTGGGAATCTCTGATTTGTCTAGGATTTTAGCTTAGCTTTCATAGCTAGAGACTTATTCAGCTATATTTGCAAAAAATGAATCAGTTTCAAATTTCTCATAAGATGGAAAGCCTGTATTTTTTAGGTAGAGACCCGAAATTTTTTGTGGAGAATCACCCCCGTGGCCATATTCTTCAACAAAAATATGTCATAGTTAGCATCTACACTGAAACAGTATTAATTCTATTTACCGCCTGTGCACAGATTTTTGTATACTGTGGAAGCAGTTCTTTCAACTGCCCTTATAATTTATTAAATACTGAAGTTTGGTAGATTGTAGATGAAATGCCTAATTTTGGAATATGTTTGATATATTCTTGAGTACGTGTAATATTATTTTGAAAAAAAAGTTGGAAAGTTTGGCAAATATTTGCCAAATCTTTGCAAGGTTTTCTAAAATTTTGAGAAACTTGCAAATTATTTGAAAAAATTGCCAAATATTTTGCAAATATTTGCCTAACCCTTTGATCGTTTTGCAAATGAAATGCAAAAATTTGGCACACATTTAGAATTTTTACTAATGTTGCAAAAATGAACCTCCGTTTTGCTTCTTCATGGGGGGACTGCAGTCCCATAGTCTCCCCCTTAAATCTACCACTGATCTACGTTGTTTTTGAAAAGCTTTAAATAAAGCATTCAACAATATTTGAAAGTTCAAAGCTTGCATCAATCAAAATGAATTGGTAGTCAATATCTACAATTGTATTGCAATTCTTATACATTTGTTATTCCAGCGCTCATTTTAAAATGCATAGTTTGTCTTGGACTAGTTTCAATGTGGTTACCAAAATATAAACACTTTTTTAATCTCTTTGTTGCATCAATCAATTTTCTTTTAAAGTAGAATAAATATAGTTTATGCAAAAAACGCATTGGAAACGGTTGCAGTGAGGAAAACAAAAAAACGCTGAGAAAAAGAAACCTGCATAAAAGCCAGTGCCAAATCGTACTATCAGAAAAATTACTTTGATGTAGCATACAGAATACGTTAAACTGCTGTTAAGACTGTGCAGAATGCATTGAAAGCACTACTTAATAACCCACGAAAAGCCATTGACCATTGCTTGAATCCTTTGCAGTGAGTAAATTCACAAACTCTTATCTCATCCTAAAGTG
The DNA here is from genome assembly GCA_900660155.1 of Hofstenia miamia. NCBI lineage: Eukaryota > Metazoa > Xenacoelomorpha > Acoela > Hofsteniidae > Hofstenia > Hofstenia miamia. The sequence continues at coordinate 4,629,634 of CABFPE010000001.1, forward strand.
TAGAGGCTTTTTTACTTTGCCTAGATGGCCTAAAATCCATTAAGCCATTTATTTGGTGGGCTAGATTTTTACTGCAGTCCTAAATGCATTAGTTATTAGTGTGCTGTGTAATAATTTTTAGAGTAAAAAAAACCACTATATCATTGCGACTTTCTGCGTAAAACAAACTTATCTAATGATTCATTTGTTATATGTATAGAATACAAAATTGAGACATGTAGTCTAACTATTAAAAATATTTATATTATTCTAAATTGGGCCAGCTCAGATAGACATAGACTATGTATGAATAATATGCTACGCTATGAATTTAATGTGGTACACTTATATACATTTCTAAACGCAACTATACAATGTTAATCAATGAAATTGAAAAAAAATTACCATACACTTTAAAATACTACAAACTATAGTAATTTATCAGGTGTTCAAAAATCATTTAATGCGTCAACAAGCATCAATTTCACATATATCACACTTTTTGTAAAAAATTATTGCAATTCATTAGTTACTAATTGTTGGCTGATGTGCTAAATTTTCCTTATTTAGTGTTTCTGTTCAATTCCATGAATTCATGTCTCAAAGTTAGTTCTTACTTTACCTATGACTACTAAATAAAGTGCATTATTGTAAGACTTCTGCTGTTTATTTTCTATGAATACATGTGGACACCCTTGGATTTCATGAATTCGTTAAAATTGCAGCTAAATGAAATGCTAAGTCAAAAATATCCTCAAGCATTCAAGTAACAATTTTTGAAAGCACCTGTAATTGCTCGACTATTAATTTTCATATTTGTTTGAACGTTTCATGACTGTAAAATTATATCTTAGCTGAAAATAGGGTGTACTAGCGCCTTGTATAGGGTATACATGATAAAGATATTTTTCAGTTTTCTGCTTCTATTACAATCTTAATTTCATTTTGATTTTTTAAATCATAGCATTATAAGTAGTAAAGGGGGGTACCAGGAGACCGCAAACAAACGCCTCTGATTGGTCGAGAGCTTATGACGTCACGTGTCACGTGACAGACGGTGAATATCTAAGGGGTGCTTGAGGCATTGAGTCATCTAATTGATACTTGGCGCTAAGTGCTTTGAAGATCTCACTAATTGATTTTTTTGACAGCTCGCTAATGCATTTTTAATTAGCATATTCGGACCTGCTTAAATGATTCACACCCAAATTTACACTGTTTTGATATAATTTTTCGGTTTATTGTTTGTAATGACTAATTTTGTTAATATCACGGGTTACATTACAATTTGTTAATATTCCTTGCTATCACGCATTTCATTTTTGCTGATCACCAACCAATAATTATTTTTCATAAATTCAAATGTATTTTCATTGGCTGGTCAATCTATATATTCACCTCATTTCATCGGATAAAGTCATTATTTTTCTATTATGCAATTTCGTCTCTCACATTTGTCAATGTCTGTTGATACCCTAACATCCAGTTCACTGAGTAGCCTGTTTGATGATCTATGTACAAC
>CABFPE010000001.1:4633864-4649981 GCA_900660155.1 Hofstenia miamia
GATTAAAAAAGTTTGCATAGTGAAATTGAATATTTTTACTTGTATATAAAATTTGTTTTACCTATTTATGAGTCATTGTATTTTTAACATTAATTGTTATATTGAAATGCAATCTCTTTTTGTTTAATTTGCTCTACCTGTACTATCTTCAAATAGTTTTGTTTTCCCGAAATAAACCAATGTACGTTAAAGTTTTCCCAAAAAACGAGATAGCCTTTTCGAAAATATGGAAAATTGATAGCATTGGCGACAACGAAATGTGTGATAGCGAGGAATATTTACAAATTGTAATGTATGCAAAACATGAAATGTAACCCGTGATATTAACAAAATTAGTCATTACAAACAATAAACCGAAAAATTATATCAAAACAATGTAAATTTGGGTGTGAATCCTTTAAGCAGGTTCGAATGTGCTAATTAAAAATGCATTAGCAAGCTGTCTCTAAAAATCAATTAGCGAGATCTTCAAAGCACTTAGCGCTAAGTATCAATTAGATGACTCAACGCCTCAACCACCCCTTTGATATTCACCATCTGTCACGTGACATGTGACGTCAAAAGCTCTCGACCAATCAGATGCGTTTGTTTGCAGTCTCCTGGTACCCCCCTTTACTACTATTATATTTGTTATTTATATTGGAGTTATAAGCTTTATGATTTTCTATGCTACTATTTTGCTAAACTGTTTTAATGGTAAAAAGTTTCCTAATTCTGTTTATTTAAAAACATTTAAATGCTTCATTTGTGAAAGAATGGATTGTGATCAGTGCATTGTACACGAACAAAATACATTAAACGTACTCTCAGGGTAAACACTCACATTCACGAACTTTATTGGATGCATACACGATAAAATAAGAATCAACTACTGCGAATTTCAATGAACATATAAACTGATATTGTAAGAAGCTAAATGGAATTGCTGTTGCCGGTCCTTTAAGTATTGGTTTCGTCATTTCTTTATCAAAAAACAACTTTCAGCAGTAGCAGTCGAGATTTTGAGTGCACTTACAGATAATGCACTTGTTCAACGACTATTTTCCATGTTTGTCCATTGGACAGATTTTTCTGTCTAATCCAACCCAATCAAATATAAAAATTTTTGAATTGTTCAATTGGAATCCAATTAAATTCCAAACTGTCTGAGTTTGCTAGTCCACATTTTCGACACAACATGCATAACATGTTTTTGATTTCACATATTTATTGAAGTATAATGCACGGATTTTCTTTGCATCTGATAAGGCCTGCATTTGGCAAGTATAGCTAAAAATGGAAAATTTCAAGGAAAAACTCAAAAAAAGCAAAATTATTATCACAAAGCAATTGCATTGATTTTATTAGATAGAATTTTTGTACAGAAATGAGGCTATAGTCTATCAACATCACTCTCACTAATGGAACCCTCTCTATTAATCTCCCTATTTTTTTCAATATAAAATTTCAATTCTAGTGTATGCTTCCCTCCTAGAGTCTTGCGGTAGTACCTCAGCGGGATCGCGAGAAACTTCTTAACTGAATGTACGACCGATTCTTTAAAATCCAGGAAGCAAAAATTTAAAATGTTTCATGCATTACTTTTTTGAATACAAATTTTGAAACTAATCAAAGTGCATAGTTGCACTTCTTAGAGTTAGAACATATTAGATGGCATAATCGATAAAATTCCAACCCATTCAACCCACAGAAAAAGAAGTCATTGATTTACAGTTTTCTATTAGAGCCCCGAAGTTGAAAACTGCTTGGTGCCAAACGATGTACCATCTTGCTCCTAGTCAGAGTATACAAAGCATATGCAAGATGCCCCGGAATTTTATTGTGATGAAAAATTTGATCTTCTATCATATTGAAAGAATTACATTTCTAAAAACTTAGATAAGTAGGAAGATCTTATTTAACCATTAAAGTTTCAGGAGCAGCGCCTGAACTAGGGCTTAGTTTAACTGGAATTACGATTCCTGATTTAGTCGCACTTCTGCACATTGCCAATTTGAATAGTATACTATGCAGTATAGTTTAAAATACCACAGTTCATATTTTATGTTCATCGGTGTTCTATTTGGAAATTTCCAGAATTCGGTGCTATGTTAGTATGAGACCTTTGGGAGTGGGATCAATACATTGTGCTGTCGCAAGCCTGTTCACCCCCTGGTGTTAATGTAGAGAGATCCTTCAACACATTTTGTGGTATTCCAACTCAAAGACGTATAATCATGACAGAAGGAAACTTGTCTAAGCACTTATTTATTGTGATCAATAATTGAATTCGAATTATTCTGAGTAAATCACCGTCTTTTATTTTAGGAGGAAAAGTAGAACTCTTAAAGAAAAAGGACAAACGAAATACGGTTTATTAAGTTTTTGCATGCAGAAGATACTACAAATACTGATAATTTGTTGACATAAAATTTACCAACAATCCATTCGGCATGCTGCTTAATGTGAGATCACAAATATACATACGATAACATGACAAAATGTAATGCAAGCTTATTAAGGGACATAAATAACCATGCAACCAATGCATCTAAGAAGTTTATTTAGATTAGAATACAAAGCACAATAATGCTGTAAATATGAATTTCTCGAATTTTCCAGCCATTGTATTCTAATCAAATAATATTATACAAAACTTACTTATTTTATGGACATCTAATTCTATGCTCACATGATTAAGAGTCAATATTGCAATTAGTTACCATGACATTGCGTATTATTTTCAGAGCACTATCAGTTCTATATGAAAAGCCCATATTATAATTGTATGAAGAATTATTTAAAAAAACTATTATAAAAACAGCTGTGATGCTTTGCAAATGTTTGTAAAGCTATTCCAATGAAAATCCAATTGGATTCCAATGAATAGCAAACTATGTTTGTCTGATCAATTCCAATAAATTCTAATGTCCAATTGAAATCCAATTAGATACCAATTCTAATGTACAAGCCTGCTATAAGTACTATTTATTACAAAAAATTTAAAAATGAGTTAGTTAACGAAAACTACACATACTGAAGTTCTCGTACTTTTTTAATATTTGTATGATATGTTTTATACCTATTTCTCATTGACGCTCACAGCATTTGTTTTGCCAATTATGACCCAAAACATCAGCCTCAACCTTAAGGAAATCACTTTGCATCCCGTTCTTAAAATATTAGAACATGGAATTTAAGTCAACTGAATTGATGTACTACACGTGATTTTGTGTTTAAATCACAAACAACTTTAATATTTACAAAACAAATTGAACTCATTTTAGAATCATATGAAAGACATTTCAATGACTATAAGCCTAATATTTTATAACTAAGCACACATAAAAGTAAATTATACACCACTTCAGCAATATCTTTATTCATGTAGTAATTTTTTTAACTAAATCCAATTTAAATATAATTCTTGTGAATTTATATTTAGGCATCAACAAAATCATTTTATTAAATATATATGTAGATTCTTAAAGTTTTGCCGTATCAGAAAACATATTGTTAATTTCTTGCAGACAATATTTAAAATGCTTCTGAAACTCCTCCGATCTGTTAACTTCTCCTATGTTTCTCGTCATCGTGTAAAGCGAACCTAAGCTAGGAGTGCAAATGAAATATGACACGCAGATCATTTCATCAGTCGTAGGATGGAACACACCGCCAGTTCCTAGCTTCAAAGCCATTTCATCTTTAAAAAACTGCTTCATCCGTTTGGTCATTGTCAAAGGTGCGGCAGTAGTCATTAGTGGAAAGTTCAAAAACTAAATTACAAAGTATGAATACAATATCGACTTTTAAATTCAGTTTTGATGGAGTTAGATTATCTCAGATATTTTAGTGAAAATAACTTTCGAGATAATTTATATAATATGTAATTAATAAGCGTTATAGAATTATCAACGTAGATGAAGTTTAAAATATAAGACTTGTTTACATTATATGAATCACCAAAGAAATAAAAATCGTGTTAAGGCCAAAACGACCTATGAACGAATTTAATTCTGAAATTTTTGAGTAAATGCATGGATGCACAATTTAATTGGAAACCAGTGTAATTAAGATGTTATGAGATTAAGTAGAACAAATTTGAATATTTATTGTCAATTTTAATTTTTTCAGCTTAAATAAACGTTTATGCTTTATCGTGGCTAATTTTATACAATATCACGTTGCCTACATTATGAATAGATATTTGTTACTAGTTACTTATTATGAAAGTTTTTTTTATAAAATAAATACCTGATTAAAAATTCTTTTTATAAATGGGCTCGACATTTTCTCTCTTTGTGCTATTACACCCAGCGCAAAAAGATGACGATCAATTCCATTAAAAATCATAGCATTTCGATTACGGTAAAAATGATCTTGACAGGCTTTCCTTAAGGCTTCAATTCTCATTTTATTTGGACAAAAAGGATCACACATCATTCTTACGAAATCTATTTTCGATTGTGTTAGAGGCCGGAAGTTTTCTGTACGCCCTTCGTGAAATGTAAAAAGAGTGGTTGGTTGATACATCTGATCAAATTTTCCGGTCATTCGATAATAAGCCCAGACGACAATTGTCTGTATTAAGCCATCAAGATGTCCGTTAACAGCTTTTATCTAAGCAATACTTATAGTTAAGAAATATAGGTCTAAAAAGTAGAAAAGAATGCAAAAATATCCGATTTCTCATTGATGAGAGCCATCATTTCAAAGAGGGATGGTATTAGAAAATTATTAAGGAAATGGCTTTCCAAAGTACATTACGAGAAATGCAATTCATGTTTCCTATGTAAGTGAAAAGAATTTTACATAATTTCTAAGTGTGAACGCTTTATTTATGATCGCATAGCAATTCATTATGGCATTTTACAGGACACCATGATGAAAGTGGAGAAATACAATGCTTTTTTATCAAAATAGGGACTTTAATCAGAAGTCAAAAAATAATTTGCAGAAGATTATTTGAATTTGAATCACTATCATAATTTTTGAAATGCATATTTTCTTTTTCAATAATGGCTTGATTAAAGTTTCCATCTTATGGACAGCAGTACTAATAATGTCATTGGCAAAAATACGTAATGAGTTTGCAATTCATATTTGCTTAAGTGGTTGCATATACATGTATATATATGTAGTCGTCTGAAGATATAATTAGAATTCTGAAAAATATTCATGTAATTCCATATTTCTTCGAGAGGTTTCACATTAGAATATCCTTCGAAACATATTAAATGGCTACCTTGGATATATGCATCCATGCATATGTAAGAATCCTTCAAATATCTACAAAAATTAAAATTCATTGGAGTTTAAATGTAAATTTTTAAATCAAAATATGCATTGCGATGGAAAACATCCTCAAAAAGGGGATTGAAATAGTTAACATTTCCACAAGACTGAAATAATTCGAATGTAAATTTTCTTGATTTCGCAGTTATATAATGACAACAGTAACATGGGAGAACAATCATGGCATAACCAAGTGACGCATGAGACAATTGAATTGGATGAAATGAGACGATAAAAACTGGTGTGGGAATGAAAGAGGCATGGGATGCTTAGTTATTTGAGAACCCTAGGAATTTTGAACTGGAAAGTTGGAGTATAAAGCAAAATAACAACAAATTGTGAAAGCGAATTTAAGAAAACATTACAAAAATAAGAATCAATGAAATGAAATAATACATTTAAGACACTTATCTAATATTCGAGGAATGCTGTTATTTTTAAAATTCTTTATCCATATAGATACATTTGAAGGTTCTTATTATCGAACTTAGATTTTAATAAAAGTCTTACAGCGGCTCTAGGTTTGGTGAAAAAGGATTCTGAAACGAGAATGTCGGTTGTGGGATCGTTAATGACTGCTTTCCGTTGTTCCAACAATCGGTTGAGAATAGAATCACTGAGATACCACGAAAGCTGTTTAGGCTCCAAGCACGTTTGATTAAATCGAGGATATCTAATCTGGATTTAATATCGACAATTTGCTAAGTGCATATTTACTAAAGTATAATACAAAATATTTTTCCAAATTCATGAATTTACTATTACAAAGGCAAATTTCACAGCTGAGATACTTGTGACCCTATTTATCGACAGACCCAGTAACCCGGTTCATGTTGAAATATTTTGAAACGGTTAGTAAATTTTTTATTAATATTAATTTTATATCAATTTTTAAGGTCATCCAGTTACATTTTGAATTTGACATTCGATGTGATTTAGATTTGATAATTCAAAAAAATATGAAATGTTGTCACATAAAATTTTGGTTTCACCCAATGATGACCCAGCGACCCGGTTGCAACTGCTTGATGCCACTAGAATCAATCTGAAATAACACGTATTGTATTGTACATCCGAATGAGGCTTTTGGTAAAGTTGTTCTATGCTCTACCACATTTGTATAACAATTATCTGGACTTTACCGTATTAAAAAATCAAGTAAAATCGAAAAATATGTTTTACGTGAAGAGTATTATGTATATATATATATATATACATATATATATATATATATATATATATATATATTCATATATATTGTATATATTTCATTTTAACCTAGTGTCAGAAATCTTTTAATATAATCATCTATCCGTATATTATAGCAGCAGTTTTTAGTCCCCATCAGGGAGTTCCTAAAAAGTGTATTTCTTTGAAAAAACGTATTAAATGTTTAAAAAAAAGTACATAGAATAACAAACATTGAATTACGTGCAATAAATCGCAAGTTTTGCTACCTTTCCGGCAGAAAGTCGGTTATGAATTTGCGAATAAATAAATCGCAATAATTATTCTATTTTTCAAATGTTCGATACAATTCAGTCCGAATTTAAAAAATGTATTGCAAAAAACATGCTTAGATTATTGTTCTAGCATTTTTGCAACACTCCACGTCTTAGGCATGCTAACTCTGGTCCTCGTGTCATTGCCAATGCAAGCATTTCCAAAAAGAGGTTTCTTAAAATAGCATTCACTTTAGATCAGAAAAATTTTATTCAGTTAATAATCATTTTAAGCATCTTAATACAATTTTCCATTTAAAAAAATGGGCCGAATATTAATACAAATCATTAAGAAAGTTCTAGTATTCTACTAGCGATACAATAGTTATGTAAAAATGGAACTACGAAGAGCTTTAAAAAACTTTTAGAATTGCATACAAATATATAGCTCAAGTAAAAAAAGTGGCCACTTTTCAAAATTTGAGTATCACTAGTTTTCACTCTATATTAATTAATAGTTCAAAATATTGCAAATACTCGAGGAATTTGTACCATACGCAAAATGCTTATATCCGATTGATGGATCTTAGAACAAGGTGGAGCAACCCCTCATACCTCAAAATCGACAAAAGAATTTTTTACGAATTATAATATTCAAGGTATGCAATGGCCAACGAATTCGCCAGATCTAGTACTCATCGAGAACGTCTGGCAGAATCTGAAGAATTTTTTTTGTCTAGAAAAAAATCCCATAAATCTGAAAGAATTAAAGAGTTACATTTTTCAAGACGTCCATCTGCGTGTCACGCTTTGCATGGTAAACTTGTCAAATAACTTTGTCACAAGGTTACAAGCTGAGACAATTACATTTTCAAATATATTTTACAAGCCTCTATTTGTCTTTCATTTGTTACAAAAAATGTCTTTAATATGAGGCCACTTTTTTTTACTTGAGCTATATATTTCATAAAAACAAAAGAACCACTTTTCAATATAGTCTCCCCTAACCTAAATTCACTTAGACCATCGGTGCTCAAATGCCCCAATTCCAGCATGGAAGAAGCCCTGTAGCTTGAGATTGAACCAATCATTCATGCGAATTTATCTCCTCATCGTATCCAAAGCGCCTTCCCCGAATGTCGGTCTTCAAGGTGCAAACAGGTGAAAGTTGCTTGGGGCCGGATCAGGTGAGCCAACTGTTCGAAGTCCATTTGACTGGCCGTGGTTTGTGACAAGCGCCTTTTGTGCACCGGCACATCGTAATGCAGGAGGAACACACAACGAGTCAGCAATCCTCGCCGTTTCTCCTTCTTGATTGCTTTATGAAGCTTGACAATCAGATCGGAGTACTATGCACCAGTGATGGTAGACCTTCTGGGTAACTAATCGATAAGCAGAAGACCATTCGAGTCCCAGAATACTGATGCCATGACATTGCCCCCAGAAAACTGAATCGTAACTACATTGGAGGTGGCGATTCGTTGTGCTTTCACTGCATTGAGGCGATCTTGCTCTCAGTATCCCTGGTGCACCCAGGGCTCATCTCCAGTCACCAATCGCAGGTGGAAGTCTTCATTCAACGAACTTATTGAACACCCCTCGTAAAAGTTATTAAGATATATGTATATCATTATTTAACATTCCGTTTTGATCAGGTTCTTAAAAATTCCCTGCATTTTTCTGATGTAGTCAATGCAGAAAATTTTATATTTATCATCACACTTTGATTAACAACATAATTAAAAAATTGTAAAAACACCTGTCTTCATTAATGCATCCATTCTTCATTACACAGTCCGGCGCAAGGTTCTCGAAATAGTGAACATTATCATAAAGAAAAGTGTTTGCAGCTCCATCGCTACTTGTGTGTTCGTAGCACACCACATTTGAACCGTCTGGAAAAAAATTACCATTTATGGATTTATCACACCATTGGTTTCCATTCCCTGTTCTACAATATGTTAGTAGATCCTAAAAGTTAATTAATAGTAAGAAATTCTAAAACGAAATGAGTGATATTTAAACTTGTAGAAATTAAAGGTAATAGTTTCTAATATAAAATACATTGTTTTTTATAGCATTTCTTCTGATCTTAAAATTTTTATTTTGCATATTACTTTGGATTTATTATTGTCAAAACTTTATATATGCTTTGATGGCATGTTTGTTAAACTGCCAAACACAATCGTCTATGGCTACCTTTCCAGATTCCAATGAACTTGTTTAACACCATGTACGGTTGTCTAAACAATATAATTTTCAGATTGGCATCAATAACTGAATATCAATCATGCGCAATGGTTAACAAATACAATGTTCACATAATCATATGTGTGTCTGTGCTGGTCATCGCAAAAATTTGTTAAGAATAAAAATTTATTAAAACCAGTATTTATAAATTAACATTAAGAAATACAAGCAAATTGTTTTTTTCATAGAATTTTCTTAAGTAGGAATGAAACCTTAAAAGCAGAATAATTTATGTTGAGAACAGATGATCTGGAGAAATCTTGAAAAGAGTGAGACCTCCTACTCAATGTGGGTATTTTGGCAGGTTTTAGTCTAGGTATATTTGGGAGCATCTTTATCTATTGACGGAATATTGTCAAATTTTCTGAAAACTCATTTACAATAAATGTGGAATTAATTTGAAAAATTTTCTATTTTTCAATTGCGTAGTAATTATAATAAATATTTATATATGGTGACTCCACAACTGTAAGAATATCCTGGTTTCTAAACCGCTAGGTTGGTTAAATTTGCAACATTTACAATTTGGGGGATTAAAACTAAAATTTGTATGCAGTTGAACAAGAAATTGTAAAATGGACCTCATAGTTTCTATTAAAGAAACACAATGCCCAACAAAGGATATAGCACACTGGATAATAGACAACATTGCATAAAAGCTTTTAGGATGCTGATGTTCTGCAGATGTCTCATTAGGTTATCGCTGATACATCTCATGAGATTACATTGAGATGCCATTTCAGAATAATGTATAATTCAAGCAATTTAAAATAATTTATGCAAAATGTTAGCACTAACTGAGAATTGTTTGAAAATTAGTAAAACTCCTTTTTACTTTATAATCTTTTATGTTGCATCAAAAAAATGATTTCAAATTTTATTCAAAATTGAAATGTTAATTTAAATTTATTATTGCCAAAATTATGACCAAATTGCTAAAGAATATATGCGATGTTTTTAAGCTATCATTCATACGAAATAAATTAGTAATTGCATGTCTTTTAATGTAATCTATTATCAATACTAGGGGTATTGTGTTAGTTATTGATAGTTTTGAAAGCGCAAAATGTCTTTGTGTTTCTAATTGCTTTGCTGTTTGCATTGTTACATGCATCTGTGCCAAGCAATTGGGTCTGCAAAATCTTATGTGTTCTTTGTAGTAGCTTGGTCATTGCTATTTAATAAATTTGCTAATGATAATCTGTTGTATGCACTTAAAACGCATTGAAATAGTGTATTTTGCTATTATAAATGGTGTCGTTGTGAGGGTCATTAACCTATCTCGGTTTCCTCTATTCTCAAATTATCTCAAGCCCATCTGCTGAGACAGCTTGAGAACGTCTTGTTGAGACACATGGTGTCTCAATGAGACATCCTAGAGATATTGTTTTGGACGGACATTAAGACAGATTTAGGATCGTTTTAGGATACATTGCGACGTTCTTGTGTTATCGCTACGATGGCAATTATGTCGCAGTGAGATGTTTTTAGGATATCGTGAGGATTTCTCATTTTTGTCTGGGTAGAGACCATTCAGGTATGTGATATCCCAGATAGATCTTTAATGGAGTTATATATTATTCTAGCTTTTCATAGATCAGTTTGTTCAAATATCAAGGCGTGCTTAATAGAACAGGAGTGGCAACCATTCATTCTTTGAGAAAAATCAAAAGGCTTCATACATTTAAAATGTGTGTATACTTAAATAAGTAAAGAAGCAAGAGAAACACAATGAAACTAAATAAATATATGTATTTAATTCTGAAAATAATTTATTTTGCAAAAAACTTTGCAGCACAATTAGCTTTAGCTCTTAATAGCCTATTTTTGATGATAAAAAAGTTTTTGCACAATACAAGTACATATGCTAGATTTTGATGAAAATTTACAAAAATCACAATCATAATTATGTTGAAATCATTTCGTAGTCTTGTAGTACATGTGATACCTGGTAGAAGGCAATAAGAATAACAAAATAAAGCAAATTCATAGAATTCATGTGAAAGATACGGCAAACGTCCTTGATTTACAAGTTGCGTGAATTCATTACCGGGGGACTAGAAATTCATAGGAACTGAGTGTGTTTCGCTTAAGCCAAGCCATGTAAATTTGGTTATATTCAATTTCCACTAATTCAGCTTCAGCAGTGTGGTATGTTGATATTAGCATGCATCTGGCATTATCATAAATATTTAATCTAACCCGAAACCCCTCCATTAAATCAAGCATAAAGCAAGTTGATAGTAATGAAAATAATCATTGCCACCACTAAATTGCTGAAAAACAGTATGTTATTGAAAAATTTTGGAGTCGAGAGTTATGTGAGCACTAAATATTTGCAATCGACTTAAAAAATAGAACGTTGACTTGGTGTTTGTCCAATTCGTACCCACATTCTCAAGAATAAGAAATATGTAAAATAGTCTCGAAAATTAGCAGAATTTGTAAAGATCATCGTTATTCCAAGTGAGCTTGCTAATTCCCATACAATTAGTTGGATGCTAAATAGAGATACTGAATCATAATTTTTAAGTGTATCTACGATTGTAATAATTATATTTCATTAACATACTATTCCATATTAATATGTGAAACATTCATGAACACATAGCTATGCATTTCTTGTAGAAATAAAACCATAGGAACCGCATTAACATTTAGATGGCTCGATTTTGTGATTGACCTGATTGTCCGCATTGATTAATTTAACAATAGAACTACCTCTATTCAAAATGCCATCGAATTTAAAAATTTTTTTGAAATAATTGTTGCCATGTACAGTTTTGAAAATTTTCAATTTTGTATTTCATTAAATTATTTTCAGGAGAGGAGCCCTAATATTGTAGGATTGCATTGAGTTAGTAATCAATTTGCACTCTTATTTCTACTTTTTAAGATAGGGGTCAAAATTGACCCATACAAGAGCTATAGTTATATCAACATTTCGGCGGCTCAAGTGTTAAATTTTTCTTTTAGATGTATTTGTTTGATTACAAATATATGATACCTTGCCAATACTAGTCTAGCATCTTTTTTGAAAGCCCAATCGGTTTTTTAATACATTTGCTAGAAATTATACTCTCAATCTTGGTCACTCGTGTATATTTAATAGAAAGGCGAATTTTGGGCAGTGTAGAACAGGTGGGCACGAGCCGCTGTTATTTTTTAAAATAGGCGGGTGTACAAGGGCACACAATATTTTCCTGCCTGCAAAACACTCTTTCTAACACTTGCTAAGCATTAAATTTTTAGAATTTAAACGAATGAAAATTTCACCATATCTCCAATGTAAATTTTTTTCAACGTGAATAAACTACAAAACTATTAAACACTCAGCTCCGAGCAAAACTTCGATATAAAACTATAATTACAGGTAAAGCAACAAAATAAATACCAATCTTAACTTTGTTTGACAAATTCTTGATTGATCTCTGTCTTTCATATGCATTTTTTTCGTAAACTATATATATTAGTAAATATTTTTCTTTTGAGCAATGTATGCGTATATTCTCATAATTACTTCTGCATCATCCAACGGAACATCTATTGGTATGTGATTTAATTAGGGCCGACCAATTATGCTTTAAACATAAAACGCATAAAAAGCATAAATTAAGGGAATCACAGAATAATTTACGCTGCATTAAAATAAAGCATAAAATATTCGTAATAGCGCATAATTATTGATAGGAAAATGAGCTAATTGCATATAAGCATGATTTGACAAGAACTCCTTGATGTAAAATGCTAGAAAGCCATCAAGACTCCTTTCTTACAAATACTTACCAAATTATTGAATTTTTAGCAGGCAAACGTAGCTATTATTCATGTAAATGGAAATTATAGTTAAGCAAATTGAATTTGTAAAAGTCATGCAATTTAAATTTACTATCATGCAATTTGAACTTATATTATCTTAATACAAATACCTTATTTATGTAAATATTAAGCAACATTATTTCATTTGAAAAGTGACATTCTATAAAATTTTTCTTTTACTTTATTATGCTTCATAAATAAAAAATATGACAAAAATTACACTGCAGATTATTTACAATGAATATTTATTGAAATATAACAAAGTTAGCACTTTAAATCATGCAATTGGATGCTTTTTTAGATGTTTGCGTTACTTTGTTTAACTAATGAAAATATTATCAATGAATAAAAGAATTATCAAAAATACAATTGCATAAAACATAAATTCTTAATGATACAGCATAATTTACTAGTTAATAAGGCATATTTATGCGCATAAAAAGCTAGTTTGATAGAGCTAATTAGTCGGCCCTAGATATAATGCAATGCGTAATACGCAACGCTAAGATATGGATACAGAAATGTGTGCACATTCCAAAAGGTGGCGTTTTTACGCAATAAATGAAGCCTTTTGATTTTTTCGCAATAAATGAATGGTTGTCACTCCTGTTGTATTAAGCACTCCTTGCAAGAATGCATGGAAAAAATTTTAATTGACTGTTAAGCATGTTGCGACCAAGGAGGTTGTGTAGTGAAATTTCAAAAATGTTTGTTGTTAAAGCAATTTTGGAGGAAATTGATGAGGAAGATGATATTCACATATTTGAAGTCTTAAATTATTCAAATTTTGTAACAGTTGCATTAATAAGTACGACATCACAATTCTGGATGCTAGAAAATGTGCCACAATCTAGTGAAGAAAGTGACGATGACTGAACCACAAAAATCCAGCTATGCTCAATAATCAAATGGACTTTATGCAGCAGCTTCAAGATGGAGATGGCATTGCGAATCACCAAATCCCGCAGGTCATGCACCTCAGCGAAATATTATTAACAACATTCCTGGACCAATTCGAGAAATAAACCATTGAATGAGAGTGAGATCTGCTTTCTCTTCCTGCAGAATGACTTTCCAGAGGTTCTTCAGCATAGTAATTCTTTCGTAAGAAGAAGAGTTAGCACTTGGAATAAAGAAAATCCTGACAAAAAGAAAAATTGGCAGCCAATTGTTTAACTGAACTAGAAGCATTCGCAAGAATTTTGATCTTACTTGGTGCATTTCGCTCTCGCTATAGAAATATTGTTGAATTGTGGCCAATAAGGGATGGTTTTGCTATCTGCAGAGCCGTTTTTACAACGCATCATTTCTTACAAATATAATCTTGTTTAAGATTGAAGATTTGAGGAGAGCTTAAAAATCATCAAAATCAATTGTCACTAATCGCTATATTTTTGATAGTTTTGTAAAGACCTTACAACACTGTTATGTTCCTCTGAAATCAATTAAAATTGACAATTGCTGGAATACCATGACTGCGTGAAATTTCGCCAATGCATTGGCACAAAGCCAGGAAACTTTGGCATGAAATTGCTCTGGCTAGTCGATAGCAAGTCATTCAAACTATGGGTTTAGGAAACTACATTTATTGGAATGCTATGTCAAAATAATCGTGATATACGTTCAATTGCTAAGAGCCACATAGGTAGAACGAGAGCTGTATTTGAATTTACACCCAAGTATTACAATTTTAAGGTCAATTCTGTGGATATTAGTCAATTGTCACGATTTTAAGATCAATTTTAAGGGTTTTAAGGCCAATTTGTTAGCATTATAAACAAGATTTTAGGCTCAATTTTGTGGTAGCTTTAATAATATGTAGCAGTTAAAATATAAATACTTGTACATAGCGTACACTAGAAGTTTCTCAGCATCATCTATTGCTCAAATAATTATGCGAAATTCTTATTGCATATATGTATAATGGAGAAAAGTTTTGTCTATAGCCAAATAGCAGCAATGAATTTGGTTACATATGGGAAATGATAGATATATAAACATATATAGACATACATGTATTTATAAATATATGTTTGTAAATGGTAGCTTAAAGTTATTACCTTATATTTTTCAACCTTTTGGTTGCAATTAAGGTGAAATAAATATCTCTCTCTCTCTCTCTCTCTCTCTCTCAAAAAAAAATATATATATACATGTATATATATTTTTTTCGCATCTTCTAATATCGGCCAGTAAAGGCAAGTTGTTACTTATAATATACAAATATGTCTCAACTTCTAGATATCATCAGAAATGACATAAAAAGTTCAATTTTAAAACTAGTTTCAAAGCATAACAGTTAGTTAAGACTATTAATGGAAAATCTTCAGTAAGCTAAAATCTACTTTTTAAATAATTTGAAATTAATAGCAAATCGTTATCCCATTATAACAAATTTTCTATTTTTCTAGTTTAGTACAAAATATTTCCCTTTAAAAATTGCATGAAAAGAAGACTTGAATTTAACTAATTATAAACGTTTGTAACATAGAAACTTGGTAAGTGGTGCAATACGTATGTAAACGGATGTAAATTTCATTGCTTAAAAAATGATAATTTTTTTAATAAATTGATTTCCTTTTGAACAAAAGAAAATATACTAGCCTGTCGCAAAGAAATGCGATATTCCGTTTCAAGATTTATTACAAGAATTGCACGACGAATATAGTCGAAGCTTTCTTTATTGCGAATGTCGTAATTGACTATTTCGTTCATTCGCAGCGCCCATTCTGAACGTGGTAAATACGTAAAAGCCGATAAATCTATTCCGGGGTTTTCCTTAGACTTTTCAACAATTAGTTCTAATGCGTCCCTCAGGGCTAAAGGTGATAATAAATTACCATCACAGTCGTAGATATATAGAACATAGTGACTGGAGTTGCTCCTAACAATTATGAATCCAGACTTTATTGGTGACTCCCAATGCATTTTGTCTATACATTCTCCTGGTTCTCGATATCCTCCTAAATATATAATTCCAAATATTTTAAATTAGACAAAACTTTTTTCCAATGTGGATTAAACTTAGTTATTAAATCCCATGTGAGTCAAGTAGAAATACGAGAAAATTCATTAAAAATTCCCCGAGAAATATGATGACCAACTACAATAGTTTGTGTTTGCAAAACACTGCTGGTCTGCGATCTTGCTGAGTGTTTTACATAATTATTTTTTGCATATATATATACATATATATAAATATATATATATGCAGTATAATAAATTTGCATATATATATATATATATATATATATATTATAATAAATTTATATATATATATATATATATATATATATATATATATATATATATGCATTATAATAAATTTGCAT